>OZ005652.1:141843285-141912285 GCA_963930645.1 Salticus scenicus | reverse complement strand
ATGTGTGTATGTATGTGTGTATGTATGTGTGTATGTCTGTGAGTGAACACGCTAGCGTCTAAACGCTTTGTTCGAATAAGCTGAAAGTTGGTACGTATATTGTAAGTCACCATAGTACGAACCCTATAGATTTTGGTGAATCTAGCACTTATAGTTTTTTTACAGGGACACAAAGAAAAATTCTTTATCATTATGGCCAAGGGACCAAAATCTTAAAAGTGCGATAGCATCTAAACGCCTTATTCAATTGAGCAAAAACTTTATACACATATTATAGGTCACAGATACTCAATCTGTATAGATTTTGGAGAATCTAGCACTTATAGTTTTTTTACAGGGACACAAAGAAAAATTCTTTGCCAAATTTTTAAAAGTGTGATAGCGTCTAAACGCCTTATAAATCTCAGCAAAGAATTTGTACACATGTTATAGGTCACATTTGAACCAACTGTACAGATTTTGGTGACTCTAGCACTTATAGTTTTTTTTACAGGGACACAAAAAAAAATTCTTTATCTTTATGGCCTATGAGACCAGCAATAGCATCTAAACGCCTTATTCAATTGAGCTGAAAATTTGTATGAATATTATAAATCACTGTTGCACTAACTATAAGCATTTTGGTGAATCTAGCATTTATAGATTTTTACAGGGACACAACGAAAAATTCTTTATCATTATGATCTAAGGGCTCAAAGTTCAGTAGCGTTAAATAAAACCTCGTGTTATATAACGAGAAAAATACTCATACACTCTGTTATGGTTTTCTCTTTTTTTGTTTGTTTAGCAACTCCTCTTTCTTTATTTTATCTACAAAACTGTCAGTTACTCAATGTTCGGAAAGTCGAGTGGAGTCACTCCAGATTTTTTAAAAGTGTGATAGCGTCTAAACGCCTTATTAATCTCAGCAAAGAATTTGTACACATGTTATAGGTCACATTTGAACCAACTGTATAGATTTTGGTGAATCTAGCACTTACAGTTTTTTTACAGGGACACAAAGAAAAATTCTTTATCTTTATGGCCTATGAGACCAGCGATAGCATCTAAACGCCTTATTCAATTGAGCTGAAAATTTGTATGAATATTATAAATCACTGTTGCACTAACTATAAGCATTTTGGTGAATCTAGCATTTATAGATTTTTACAGGGACACAACAAAAAGTTCTTTATCCTTATGATCTAAGGGCTCAAAGTTCAGTAGCGTTAAATAAAACCTCGTGTGATATATGGAGAAAAATATTCAAACACTCTGTTCTGGTTTTCTCTTTTTTGTTTGTTTAGCAACACCTCTTTCTTTATTTTATCTACAAAACTGTTAGTTACTCAATGTTCGGAAAGTCGAGTGGAGTCACTCCAGATTTTTTCTAAAACTTTGTCTTCCGCAGACAAGCGGTATTGTCAGGTAGATGAAGAAATGTTATCAGTATTTTTTGAAGTAAAGATTTTTTTTTTTTTAAATTCTTATATGGTAGAAGATTTACCCTGTTCAGGGATAGCAAATCCCTAGTTTTATATTTCCATCCACAAAAAGTATTCCGGTACTTTCGGCAGCTAGAATGCAAAGATATGTATTATATGTAAAAATTTTCCAATATGATAAAAGTATAAAAAATGATAAAAGTATATAAAGTATAAAAAACAAGCAGAACACGGAAAAGTCGGTGCTCGATCACGTCTTCCATTACGTAGTCAACTCTTACTGCTGCTGTTGTCCGATCCATCACCACCAGAAAAAATGTCACCAAATTTGTCATCAAATTTAATTCGAAACACTAATGAAACTCTTTAAACACACACACACACACACACAGAAAAAAAAAGTGCAAGCTCTTAGCGTGATCCAGTACTAAAAGAAATATATGAATAGCCATTTAATCATAGGCACATAGATGTCAAATAATTTTCTTTTTGGCTACAAGGAAGAATACTTTTCCTTATTAAGTAATTGTATATTAAAAGAAAATCGTGTTTAATTCCAACAGTTCATAGACAAGAAGTTTTACAAGATTTACAGTTAGTCATTTTGCCAAAGTCAAAATGAAAGCACTGGCACATAGTTTTGTGTGACAAAGACATTAATTAATTGACAAATAATTCTTCTGTTTGCATAAAATTGAAACATAATCCTCCCAAAATTGACACACATCACTGGGAATGTCCAACAATTACGTGACAAAAAATACATATAGATTTCTTTTATCAAATCATGGGAAAAATGTTTTGAATTGTTGTAGATGTTAACAGCAAATGCCCAGAAGTACTCATCGTACCCAGTACAACTACAGATAATACTTTAAACTGTCTTTCTTCTCTTTTCGCCAGTTATGGCTATCCGGTGTCCCTTGTATATGATAATGGCCAACAGTTTACGTCAGGAGAATTCAAAAATTTTCTACAAAATAAAGCCATAAATATATATCTTAAGGGCGCCATACAATCCCGCAACTAATGGTCAGGCAGAAAGGTACGTACAGAAAACAATACACAGATTGAAGTATTTAATTTCAGAACCAAGAAATCTACAATTTTAAATTAAACGAGTTCTTGATTCAATACCGAATAATGCTTCACATTACGACGGTTGAATCTCCAACATCATTATTTCTGAAAAGAAATATCAGATCAAAATTAGATTTACTCGTACTAAATGTAAAAAAAAAAAAAAAAAAAATCCTGCAATTACACATCGTAACTACACATCAAGGTATAAATGGAAAATAGGCACCATAATTGCCGAAGATATAAAATTACATTATAAAATTCAAGTATGGAAAAGACATATAAATTTAATGACAAATGCAGGCTCCAAATTACAACCTGAAAAAACTAGAAGTTCTAGTGAAAGTGAGGAAAAGTTGATCCTCGATTCAAATAATCGTATGGTTTCAGATAACATGACACTGGATCAACAAGATGACGAAAAACTACGTCTGGTGAAAAGCGTTTCATGACACCAGATCCAAAACCGACTGATTCAAGAGAAAAATTACGCAGTGAAAAACCCCACTGCTGCATCAAATCCGGTACCAAACGCATGAGATTCTCGATGACTACATCCAAGAGAAATTACAGTGCCTGATCCTATTGATAAAAATCTCAAGTGTACTTCTGACAATGAACATTCATATTAAGAAAAAACCTAACATGTCTTTTTCCCAAATTGTTTTAAGAAAATCCACTAGACCGAGGAAACCTCCTGTTTCCCCTATTAATGATTCAAGAAACTAAGTTGAGGAGAGTTGTGTTGATTATACGTCATTTTGTTCCTGAATATTAGTCTATTGATCTTTAGTAAGTGACGCCACACAAATATACATATATCTGTAAACTGTACCAACCAATCAATGATCTGTTTAATTTCCAATACCTGTGTTTACGATAAAACAGACCAGTCTTCAAAATTTAATCGTTTTTGTAAAATGTCTATGTTAACTGTAATTGTTATTCGTCCTTCATTAAATTTTGTGTAAAAAAAATAGAAAGATGACGTTTTGTCATAATTATAGTATAATTATGAATCATCCTCCTACAAAAACACACTTATCTCGTTCAACAAAGTCGTTAGGAAGCAGTTATAAAATAAATAAATAAATAAACCTAGAACCTTGTTGTTTCAAATATATGTTTTAAGTTCTTTAAATATACTTTAAAGAATTGAATATCATTGTTTTAATAAAATACACGTAACATTAAACTGGAGGGAAAAAAAATATCATGGTATATCTCAGTAAAATGAAAAAAAAAAAAATATATATATATGTATATAAAGACATTCAGAATAGTTTTCCCAATCGCAGTTTAATATTTAAAAATAATAATAATAATAATAATCTATAACTTTCACAATGAATTATCATTGTTTAGAAAAAACTGCGAATTCACTTTGTTTATAATTAAATTTAAATCGTGTAAAATATGTAATTTAAAAATATATTTATTGTCAGAAATATTTAAATGAAGCCAAGTAATAATTAGGATTTTAAAAATTTATTGTATATTTTGCAGAAAAAAAAAATAATAAATAAAAAATCAGATTTATTTTGAAATTATTATATAGATTATATTTATTTATTTTATTATGTTCACATAAAATTTCCTGGACTTTATTTTTTATTTTTTCAAAAAATTAACAATGTTTATTTGCATTATTATCTGCGCCTATTTTTACTATTATTTTAATGGAAAACAAAAAATAAAATTTTGAAAAGAAATTATAAGAATACGTATATAAGTAGGTATCTACAATAATGGTATAAGAAACTGAAAGTTTGAGTAATCTTCTTCTTCTTCTTTATTTTTTTTATTTATTTATTTATTTATTTTTTACCTTAATTTTCTGCCGTAACAAAAACTATAAACATTCGTTAGTTTATATATTTTATTTTATTAAAACCTTTAATAATACAATTAGTTAACCATAAATAAAAAAAAAATAAAATATATATATATATAACTACTATACTATACCGAAATTTATCATCGATATATATCGCGAAGTGTTTTTAAAACAATAATTGAATGAACATTTTAATATAATATTATTCACTGATTTATTTATTTATTTTATTTCATAATTTTAATTCCCCATCATACTACAGGTATAGGGAACTCAGGTAATCGTGAAAAATTTCGACCTCGGTTTTTTTACTTTTTTATACGTTTTCAGGTGTGAGAAATCCGAAAATGACAAAATTTTTATGGTGTATGTCTGCAGGGTGTCTGTTCGTGTGTTAGTCCGTTAGTGGGTTAGTACATTAGTGGGTTAGTCTGTTAGTGTGTTAGTCCGTTAGTGTGTTATTGTGTTAGTCCGTTAGTTTGTTAGTCTGTTTACACGGTATCTCACGAACAAATGATCGCAGAGAGGTCAGATCAGTTTTAAAATATTACTTTCGATACTGGCATGAACCCTATTCATTTGGAATATTCGAATTAAAAATTTTCGTAAGTTATTAGAAATTTACGATTTTCTTAAAATGAGAGAATAGGACAAATTTTCACTTAAACGTGCATTAAAAGGAAACTTTTTACTGTAAAAATGTCAGATCAGTTTTAAAATATCAGTTTTGATGCCGGAATGAACATCAGTAACTATATAAATATGATATTTTGAAAATTTCGCAAGTTATATGAAATTTACGAATTTCTTAACATGGCAGTATAGGGCAAAATTTCACATAAACGTCAATTTTGAGCGATATTTTCATCTTAAAGATGTCAGACTACTTTGGAAATATTATTTAGGACACTGGCATGAATATTAATGACTATGAATTTTCCAATATAAAAATTTTGTAAGTTATTGGAAATTTAACGAATTTCTTAACATGGCAGAATAGAGCAAAATTTCACATAAACGTCAATCTTGAGGGATATTTTCATTGTAATGTTGTCAAACCACTTTCGATATATTATTTGGGATACTGGCATGAATATCATAGACTATGATTTTTCCAATTTAAAAAATTCGTAAGTTATTTGGAATTTACGATTTACTTAAAATGTCAGAATAACGCAAAATTGAGCATAAACTTCCATTTTGAAGATCATAAATACATTAGAACACTTCAAAATTACATTTATGATATTTGTTTGAACATGATTCAATACAAATATTCTAATAGGACATTCGTAAATTATTCGTAATTTACGATTTTATCAACATAGCAAAATTGTAAATTTTTCATATAAATATGAATTTTGAGGATTATTGCATTCGAAATAGTAGCATGAAAGCTAAACAACAGAATCGACCCTGATAAAATAAATTAATAGATTAGAATAAGATAAATATATCGAAGTGAACGGTGGATAGCCTATTAGGCGGGGATTTCATTCGGTCACTGTATCAAGCTTTGGTCAAATTCATTTCTTTTAACATGATTATAATATGTCTCGCACTAGAAATTTATGAGAACATAAATATTATGGGGAACTGAGCAGAGTCCACCTATGCAAACTAGTTTATTTATGTTCTGCAGCTTTCTCAACGCTTAGTGATTATAATTGAAAAAAAAAAAAAAAGAAACGTAGAATTTAGATTATTACAAATTAAATTTTACTTAAAAATTATGTTAGTTTAGATTTAAAAAAAAAAAAAAAATGTTGTTTTAGAAATGTGTGTTTTGACATCACAAAACTAGTTTACAAATAAGATTTTGTGTATTCGAAGGTAAATAAACATGGAAATAAATGTATTTTTATTTTTTTTTTTCAAGATGCAGACATAAGAGCAATTTAACACTTTTCCACATTTCTCTTCATTTTATTATGCATATACCCCAACGAATTGGGAGATTTTGTTTCCATCTTCATAAAAATAATAACTATTATGATAAATCTGTGGGCATATTTCCAGCCATTTGCGCATGACCGACTCAACAACAGAATCCTTGCTGAGTCTCTCACATTTTAGTCCTTCTTTGCTGCCTAAAACATAAGATAGTCTACACGGATAAGTGAAAGATTTTAGGGGAGGGGGTGATGTTGCGTTACCCAATGAATTTTCCAAATTCATTGTCGCTGTCATTGTCGTGACCAGCTTTAATAGAATCAGCTTTCTGATTGTACACTTGCACCTTTTCTGCCAGCATGCAATCACTGTTTCATCCGGTGAATGTTATCCTCCAGAAGGTTCTGAAGAGTGTATATGATTAGCTTATTCATATGGATTCAAAGACGACGGGTTTGTGGTTAGTTTTAAAATTGTGTCCGTCCTTCAAAACATTTTTGAAATTCGTACACTTTCGTTTTATGCAAACAAGTATTTCTAAAAATGTGCTTCAAGTATTCAAACAATTTATAGTGATTTCCTACCCGCATGTGTGAGAAATTGTATAATAATGCGTGTCGTAATATGAGGGAAATTGCTTACTAAATGTAACTCCAAATGAAGCGAGAAAATAACCGTACTTACAGCAGTGCATTTTGTGTCACTACCTACAATGACCATCAGCAGGCGCCACTTTGCAACACATTAGCTGCCATACATGAATATATATATATATATATATATATATATATATATATATAATTTTCTTTTTTAAACAAAGTAAAGATTAAAGTTAGCATTATAGTTTGAATGGTATTTTTAATTTGTGGTGTTAAAAGTTTTTTTTTTTTTTTAATAGATTTTAGTCTATATATTCTCTCCCTCTTTTAGTATGCTTTTTTTCAATTGCTAAATCTCATTTGGTGTATATAAAGCATAGGTACTTGTAAATTTTTAGTATTTGCTTACAGTACACAGAAAAACACACCTTTTGCATACAGCATATAATCCAGGCTTCTGATGAAGTATTGTACTGTTGTATGCCATGAATTAAAAAATGAAAATTCATTTTTTATTTTTTTTAAATTGTTCTTGCTTTCCAGGTGATGCTATTTCATTTTTTTTACAATATATGAAAAGGTATTCATAATATATATATATATATATATATATATATATATATATATATATATAAAGATGATACACCGTCTTAAAATGATTAAAAATTGCAACATTCATGTTCCAATACTAAAATTTAATTATACAGTTTTAAATGCAAACGACAAAACAATCTTCCAATGTTTTATGAATATTTTTAAGTGTAAATTACTATTTTATTTGGAATACTACCTATACATTTTCTGTTGTATTTTTACAAATATTTTTAACCTAATTTAAAATTTTCTATGAATTTCTGAATATAGAAGAGTACTCTACATTTTTCTGAGTCAAATTTTAATCAAAATATCTGTATATATATATTTTTGTCTTCAATCCTGACATTTTTCTATGGAAATGTATCTTTTTCTCGGAAACTGTCTCTTCCATATGTGCAAGAATAGAACACAGAAGAAATAGTAATACTTTTCGTACATATAAAATGTTTTTATTAAGTTTCGGAGAATAATATTAAAATTTCTTCAGTTTTCTTATAGACACTCTGTTCTTTCATATACACTCCCATGAAAAATTTACAATCTTCCATACGCTCATACGTACATATATATATGTATGTGGGTACGGATGTATCCATTAAAAAAATCTTGATTTCTTTCTTGATTTTTCAAAAGCTATATATTATTTATATTTCAATTCTAAGTTTCTGTATATTTTACCCACACATTCTAATATGTATTAAAATGTGATTAATTTTTATTAATTTTGTATTTATTTATTTATTTGCATCAACTAAAATAAATAAATTGAGCATACGTTTAAAGGAAGCTATTTTAATTATGAATATGTTTATGATTCACATGCAGATAGCCACTGCAGAAACAGTGTTAAAATCCAGAATTAAAAATAAAAAATTAGGGGGAAAAGTCAAACAGCACTTTTTACTTTGCAAGATACTTTGGAAAAATGTTAAGGCCAAGCGAAAAACTTAATTTATTTCAAAACCGATGATATGAGTTTTATGTAAACTTAAATATAACACAATCAAACACAATTTTCATCATATCTATAAAAACTTTGCAAAAAATTAATTTATTTCTTATTTTTAAATTTATTTTCATTTTTCATGTATAAAAAAAATTCTCGAAAGATATATTAAAGCCACATAAGATGTTATTAAAAAAAAAAAAAAAAAAAAACAGCTAATAATCTAAAAAAGTCGCCTTATATTCAGTTAATTTAAACAATTTTGATATTATAAAATTTTAAAAACTTTAAAGTATGGGAAAAAACTCCAAAATATTCAGAAATACATATTGAAATATTACGCATTTTAAAACAGAGTGTAATGAATAACATTGTGTCGTTTTCAATAAATCTATAACACTATTTCAAAAATTTATCTTACTTTTTATTTTACAAATCATCGTTTTCTTTTTAATATATGTCGAAAACGGGGAAAAAAAAAAGGATACACATAAGATAGTATTAAAAGAAATACCTGCCATTCTTTTCAATTAACTCTCTCATTCTCGAGGTCATAGACTTAGATCTCCTTGAAAGAGTTTTTGGTTATTCCAGCTCTCTTCAATGGCAATTTTTAGCTCACCTACGGTGTTGTAAGTTTTCCCATTTCCATAAATGTCACTAACCAGAATGCCCGATAAATTTTCTATTGGGTTCGAGTTAGGGCTTCTTGATGGTCATTCAAACACTTGGACATGATTAGCTTGCAGCCAGGATTTTCTGGAGCTTGATGTGTGAATCGGTGCATTATCTTGCTGAAATATAGCTCCACAAAATTCTGGCTTCAAGCTAATCATGTCCAAATCATTGAATGGCCGTCAAGAAGTCCTGACCTGAGCCCGATACAAAATTTGTGGGACATTTTGGTTCGTAACATTTATGGAATAGAAAAAACTCACAACACCGTACGTGAGCTGAAAATTGCGATTGAAAAGAGCTAGAAAAGCATATCAACAGATATACTGAAGAAACTTTCTAAATCTATGACCTGATGAATGAGTTAGTCAATTGTAAATAAGGGCAAGCAGCTCTTTTCATACTACCTTATGTGTATCATTTCTTCCAGTTTCCTATATGTATTAAAGAAAAAAAAATGAATTGTAAAACAAAAAGTAATTTTAATTTTTGAAATAGATTTATAGATTTATTCAAAACTGTCATTCATTACATTGTGTTTGAAAATGCATAATATTTCAATATGTATTTGTAATATTTTGGAGTTTTTTCCCCAGAATTTAAAGTTTTTTAAATTTTATAATATCAAAAATTTTTTAATTAATTGAAAATAAGGCGAAGGTTTTAAATTATTAGCTGTTTTTTAAATAATATCTTTTGTGGCCTTAATTTTTTTTTTCCAGATTTTTACATATAAGAAAAAAGAAAATAAATTTTTAAATAAGAAATTTTTAAATTTTTTACAAAATTTTTATAGATACAATTAAAATTGTCTTTTCTTGTGTTATATTTAAATTTGCATGAAACTCATATCAGCGGTTGTTAAATAAATTTAACTTTTTCGATTGGCCTTAACATTTTTTCCAGGGCTGTTTACTTCAAAGTACAAAACTTTATTTTTGACAATTTGTAAACGTGCGTCGTGTTACACGATGCATTATTATCATCAATATTAATATCATTTTATAAATTTTCTTTAAATCGGTTTATCATCACATTTTGTACTCATTAATGTATTTTCAATTACATTTAAATAACTGACCACTTGTGATGTATATCTACATTTACCGGGCTGTGTTTTTTCCAACAACACGCCTTTTATTCAAAATTATACAATTAAGGATTTGTAACTTGTTTTTCTTATTAAATCTTATTATTATTTTTTTTTTTATCCCAGTATCTTGCATAAAACATAAACATTTATGCGTTATTTGTAAAATGTTTATATTTCGTGCTGAAAAGAGAAATAAATGTTACTTTACATTTTAAAGATAAGCATACTGATCATTTAAAATTTATAGTAAACTAAATTTTATATATGTATGTATATATATATAATAATTTTATATATCTAGAAATATATACATTTTTAATTTACTAATTGCATTTAAATTATGTAAATTGTTTAAAATCTAAATGACGTTTCAGGGAAAAAATTAAAAAAAAAATTTAAGTTATTTTCAGGTTTTAAACATTGGTTAATTATTAATTTCTAATTAAATCCTTTTTTTTTTTTTTTTTTTTTTAATGATACTCTATTTGTATGGACTCACAAAATACATATTCGAAATATAGTAATTATTTTACCAATACTACTGCCCAATAAATTCGCTAAAATAAGAAGGAATGCACACAACACAGTGGTAAATGATAAAGCTAAGAGAGATTGTGCATAACGCAAAACAATTTTATAAAGTTTCGAATATCATTTTTTTGTTAAACTATTGCTGAATAATTTTGAATACATTCGTATTCTACGCATTGCCATTTCAATTTTATCATTATGCTATAAATTAAAGCAACAGCTATAAGAAAACCATGAGAGCTATTTCCTTACAGGGTAGGATGCGCAGCACAAGAGCGGCGTAAAACCCAAACACCCAACTAATCAACCAACCCTACAGGGTAGGAGATATTGCGCTCAATTAAAACTTCAATTCAATTTTCAACAATTAAAATTGCACTTAAATGACATTCTTGTAAGTTTTTTGTAAACTATTTCTTTTTGCATGAGGCGTGGCTACTTCAACTTAATAATTAAAATTAATAATAATAATAATATCAAAAGAAATTTAAAAATAATTAAAATCTTTTATTTAAAGAAAATCTTTTAATGAACCAGGAAAAAAAAAAAAAAAAAAAAAAAAGATCAGATATTAATAATAATAATAATAATAAAAAAACACCGTTACTAGATAAGACTTTTACTGTAAAATTAATACAGTTTCTTTTCAGTTTGAATGATACCTTGTTTGCTGACCTAATCTGTCGTTTTTCATAACCTTTGTACTTATTGTTGTAAATGAATAGCTTTCGTGCAACCACCTGCCACAAGTAACCTATATAAAGTAGTCTATGAAAAATCGTTTAATTTAAAACTATTTTGTAATACTAACATTCTATAAAAATTCCTAGGAAGAGCTATGAAAGTTCAATCAATTATGTTTGAAAACCCGCCATTTAACTACGTTTTATCTTAGACGCTTGAAGCAATCAACATGCGCATTCAAATGGGCACTTCACTGTTGATGTTGTGCAACTATCTGGAGTCTCAATGCGTCCTCCATTCCTTCCACTATGTGCGCAATCTCTCCTACCGCGCAATATCTCCTAGCTTTACTTTAAATTGGACACATACATTATAGTGAAAAGAACAATTGATTACATTTTCAGTAAATTTCGGTGTATAAATCTTGACAAATCTGTATATGAAGCAGTGTCCTCTGGCAGAAATAACACCATTTATTTGCCTAGGAATTGAATCGAGCAGTGATTGGATTACATGTAAGTGTTTAGCACTCCATTCGGCTTCAATACAGAGACATCGTTCATAGATTGTAGTTTCTGGAGAGTGGTTGTGTACCAATAGCTTGGCAACAAATGATCGGACAATGCACAACATGCGGTTGTGCATTGTCCTAGTTAAATGTTGCGTTGCGTAGACCTGGAACATAGGTCAAAGCCACGAGCTTCAACAAATCATAAGTGTAACGGTCGTTGCTCTGTTTGCCGAAAATGCGAGCATTAGATGATGAGTACATTTATCCAATATCATCGATTTCATATCAACATTCCATGGTGTAAGCAAGTATACGGCGACCATGATGTTGCTGCCCTAGAAACTACACCAGAGACAGGAGCGCCTTCAATGTGTGATTAATAATGAACCTGGATGCAGAATTGGCGTAACATTGCGTAGACGTTTTACAGTAATCACAAATCTGTTTGCACCATCAATATGACCAGATCCGTATTTGTCTGAATCGGGGTAAAAGTACATTACCAGCTGGCATTCATAGCCCATCCCCTGGAGCGATGGTATAGAGTTCCAGTGGCTAAATGCCTGGGTCACTACTTGTTTGCATTTACGACATTCTGAATAGCGGTCATTACAGTTTTTTAAAAATGCAGCCCAGGGATCTGTGTTATATCCTAGGCTTACTTTCGTAATGTAACATTTAAGAAGGACGATACAGAGTCGTATGTTGTTCGGGACATCCTTGACACAGTTTGTGTTCCACTTTTACTCTTGCCGATGCGTTTCCTTATTCTCCCACTAATCGAATACGTCTGGTCGCGTTCAAAAGGACTGGCACGCTACTACTCTCCAGTAACTATTGTCTATGACCATATGGTATCGTGAAGTTCCATAAAGTACTGTATAAGTGCATGCCATCCAAAGCTATACGATATAATGCCTAGGTGGATACGTGTTGTTACTGCTGCTAGAGTTCGCTGTTTTATGCACTACTTTGTCAGGATATATACCTCTAAATTTCCTAAAAATTAAAAAAAAAATTCTCCAACTATAATGCGTGCCTAATAAGAATCTGATTTCGCATGCCTTCCAAGTGTAACAATTTTAGTGACTAATAGTGTAATTTCGCTTTTTAAACTTGGAATGTATAATGTAATGAGCGATTTTATTTATCAGTCTAGAATACTTCTCCATAACAAAACACATTTTATTAATACAAATCATGAAACTGTGATTTAAAAAAACTGTGCATTTTTTTTTTCTTTAAAGATCAAATACAATTATAAATTAAAAACCTCTGCATATTTTAACAGAACAAAAGTATTATTCGAAAAATGTACTAAAAGTATAATTGCGACTTTATTTATTTTTCTAAATAGAGTTTAAATTGAATAATTGTAATTAAAATTTAATAAGATCCAAATTATAAGAAAAAATGTACTGCCATCATCGTGTTTAGAAGAGAATATAATAGTTAAATATTATAAGTTATAACTTATTCATAACCAATTGAAGACTATTTAAAAATACATAAATATGTTTGAATATTTTAGGATGCTGCAGATATTTAATGTTTGTAAATCAAAAAAGGATTTTAATTACCCAAATATTTAATTTGATCTTTTATCAAAATGTAATGTAGAAACCAAAATACATTCATTAAAATATACATTTTTTTAAAAATCTATATACAGTCGGCTGCCAAATTATTCGAGCACTAGCAATAATCCATGTCTAAAAAAAGTACACTTAATACTGCTTTGTTAAATAAATCCTTATCGAATCATGTTCTTAGTCAGTCTAAGAACATGACTCGACAAGGATTTATTTAACAAAACAGTCTTAAGTGTACTTTTTTAATATAGGAATTATTGGCTAGTGTTCGAAACATTATGCTGCTGACTGTATATAACCACTCAAATAATGTATAAAATGATATATATATTCATTTTATAATTTAAACATTTATTTAATGGTTATCTCCATAATGGTGCCAAAAAAAGAATCATGACAAATTTTAATAGCTTTTAACAAACATTAAAACCACATTTCTGATTCTAAAAATTAAAATTTTAATAATTTAAAAACATTCTAAATTAGTGTGTCTTAGTGTTTGTTTTCTAAATTATTACATAAATTTATCTGAATAATTTTATGTCCAAAATCAAGTTTTTTCTGTATTTCTTGTAGAACGATGACCAGTTGAAAAAAAAAAAAAAATCAGTAGTATTCAGTAATTTGCATTCACTTACTGGATATATATTTTATTTGCAAACTTATTTTTCGAACAATGTTTAGAACAAAAACTATTATAAAAAAAAAAAAAAAAAAAAAAAAAAAAACTTGAAAAAATTTAAAAGAATAAAGAATAAAATTTTCCAGTAACATATCATTAATAGAATAAACTATCTGCAACAATCACGATTCGATAAATGCTCAATTAAGCCCAAACAATAAAAAATTTTAACATGTGTATCAGAGATTATGTGGCTCGCATACATTATCCAATACTTTACAGCTGTATCCAGTACACTGTATCCAATGTATCCAATCCAGCTGTATCCAATATTTTACTGTATTATCCAATACTTTATAGCTGTATATATAAAAAAAAAAAAACTTACACTTTAACCTTTTGCGGCGGAAGGTAATTCGGATCATTTAAGTTACACTGCCACCGGAATTCACGAACAAAATTAAGATAAAAGATATTTTAAATTTTAAGTTCAAGAAAAAATGGCCTTTTCTGCTAGGTTCTAAACGTAAATTTTTGCTAAAAAATTTCCGGGACGAGTTTTTTCATCTGGAGATTAATAATTGTGTCCTCGCAGCTAGGACAGCGCGCCACAAATGTATAAATAAAGATTGTTTAAGGAATAACTTAAGTGTTAAATGTATTTATTAAATAAGTGTATAGTCATGTTTGAAGTGAAAATAATCATGAAATGTAAAATTCCAAAGAGTTTTCATGCTGCCGTGTAAACGATTGCCTAATGTTAATTATTATAATTTATTACAAAAATAGCTTTTGTGCGACTGACAGATGTATGTTTATTTTGTAGGAATTTACGAAGTAAAAAGTTACTTAAATATTATTTAAAGAAATACCTGTTATAGACTGTAATGCATCGTGGCTAATTAAAAAAAAAAATCACACAAAACAGGGTTACTAATTACGCAGTGTTTAAGAGAGTTACTCTATACTAAACCTGGGTATCAAATATCAGTTTCTAAGTGATCAAAAGCAATTTATTAAGCTGAAGCTAGTAGATAAGTCAATAGACACACAGACAAGATAACAAAGCAAAAAAAAAAAAAAAAAAAAAAAAAAATGTTGTTTTTAATAATAATAATAATAATGTATATGTATATATAAATGTAGTTTTAACTTAAACTTAACTTTTTTTATATACTTATATATCTATATCTATATTTATATAAAGGAATAATTTTTTGCAAGCTAGTATAGATTTTTGATAGCTTTTTATTTATTTATTTATTTATTTATTTTTTTTTTTTTTGTTAAAAAGTACACTTTTGTGCATCTAAATTACTTTCATTTATTTTGTTAAATTTTAAGTAGAGTAATGCAGTTAAAGCATACTTTAAAAAATGTCATCTGCAATGCTTAAACAGACTCTTTACTCAAACCAATAATAAAGGTATACTTTACAAGAAAACACCTGCAAGTGTGATCTCGAAAAAAAGGCTTTATAAAAGCATTTACAGAAACTAAACATTTTACAGACAAATAGACAGACTTTATTTATTTTATTTATTTATTTATTTTTCATTTATTAGAAAAATGATGAGAGTCCTATATTTTAACATAGATTTACGTAGATACGTTGATGCCAGATTTATTGTACAAAAAAAAATAATAATAATATTATTATTATTTGTATTTCACTTATGTACCCCAGAAGCAAGTATTCGACAGTATTGCATTAAAAAATCTAAAACATTATACATATATATATATATATATATAAACTATAATAATAATTAAAATTAAAATTATCAAAACAAATAAAATAAACTTTAATCATTGAAGATTGCCTCGTACTGCTTCTCCTTACATGTGTGCTTTTTGGGTGTATTGCTTGTAAATGTGTCTTTTTAAAACTTAACATTTAATTCTTAGTAATAAATTAAACTTTTTTAATATAATTTTAACATTATTATAATCAAAACTAATTAATTAAATGGGGCCACATAATCACTTAAATCGTTAAGATAAAAAATTTCTATAAATAATACACCTTATTGCAATTGTTTGTTTAAACCTGATTTAATATAACTGACTTATTAATGTTTATCTAGCTACACGATAGATGGCGCTTGCACACTGTTGAATTAATATTAGCTGTCATTAATTTTCTTTTTCATGAAGGTTTTAAAGTTTATTGATTTAACTAAAATTAGAAATTTAAATTTCACTAACTTAATCAACAATTACACTGTGAATTTTATCGTTAATGAAAATGCTCTATTGTTAATTCTTTATCGATTAATCGAAGTTTGCATTGAATTTATTTTTAATTTCAGTAACATGATGGCAACTTCTTTTTTTTCATGTTGGGTTGATAGCTTTATATGTGGTTACTCCGATTTTTTTTTTTTTTTTTTTTTTTTTTTTTTTTTTTTTTTTTAATTTTCTCACTGGTTTCCTTGATTTGATTTAATATCTTATTTCATTTCTCATTCAAAATGGTTTTGCTGTGCGATTGGAGCCTGAACAATATAAATTTGCTATTGTTAGCTATATTTTTTTATGAAATCGTGGCAGATTTCACAGCTTTATGAAGTACTTGCCCTCTGATGAGATAATACTTCTACTTTTAAGCATTTTTTTCTAGTTTCATTTTTATTCCAAATATTATTCTGAAGTCATTTAATTACTTTCTCCGCCATTATGTGTAATAGTCCTTTTTTTTTTTTTTTTTTTTTTTTTTTTTTTTTTTGTTCAAGGTGGCGTAAGTCATTTAAATTGTTTTTGTCTCTTATTAGATCTTAACATGTATCGCTACCTTTTTGTGAGAGTTTTAGCAATGTGTTATTATCAGTTTTATTTTTGTTGTGTTATTATTGTCATGTATCTATTAAATGCTAAAATATTAAGGTTAAAGTTTATTAGGATATCTATCATTTATATATCTATACCAGGACTGGAAAACTCGGAATAGCCAGATTCCTCGCTTGGATTACTTAAAAATATGCCGAAGAATTTCTCTCACAAGTAGTTTTCGACAAAAGTTCGAAAGAAAAAGTATGACTAATAGTCTGGGCTAGAGCTCCTTCAATACAGGCTGTCTAATCCGGCATTTTGTGTCTCACTGAATGTTGCCCACGAGGTCCGAATTTCAAGTGCTATCAAATTATGTAACATGGGGGGGGGGGTTGCACCCTCAAAATGCTCAAATCATTCCAGAACATGTTTTAGAAACCTTAGATTTCCAACAGATGAAGAGAGACGAATGAAATAAGCTATTAATTGTCGAAGAGACGCTTAGCTTTCACTCACAAATATACAGCATAAATATGACATGTTTTCTTTCATTTTTTGTATCAATTATTCGTTTTTATTGCTGTTGGATTATCTAAATGCTGTATTTTACAAAAAAAAAAAAAAAAAAAAAAAAACACACTATTTTTTAATTTGCATAAATATTTAAAATTAATTAGTTTAACATTAGCAGTAATCTTTACATTTTACCAGGGTTACTAAGAAAATTTCGCCAAATATATCAAATGTAAACAATCCGCTAGTTAGGCATATTCACCCTTTTTGGCGATAAAGACGCCCAGTAATGCGTCTGCAACTAAACGTCGCCAAGCTGTATTTCCTCTAGGCAACATCATGGTTATTTGTGAGTTAGCTCGTATTATAGGAGCCTTAGTTTGGGCAGTAAAGAAAACTATTAGGGAAAAAAATGATTTTTCTTACATTTTCCAATAATTTTAAAAATCCATAAAATAAATAAATAAATAAATAAATAAAAAGATGAGTTATGGAATTAAAATTTGAAAAAATGAACAAAGGTAATTCCGTAGGTTTCTCGGTAGGCTTGCATGCGAGATGTCAAGCCGATTTTGAATCATATTTTAAAGATTGCATCTACCAATTACCCCATTCGTATTACTGCGAATGCCTTATTATACATACAACGTAAGCAGTCAGATAATGTTTGACGCACACATGCATGTTTCGATAGCAACGATGGATATTTGAATATCGTTCTATGTAAGTATATGCAAATACCGATGCTATAAGCTTCAGTGACAATTTCTTTCGTTCATCGGTTATAAAGAGTTATTTTTCTTTCACATTTTTTTTTTTTTAACTATTTTTTTTTTAGAGACAGACACGTATCCACAAATTTTTCTTTAAACTTCAAAAATTCATAAAGAAAAAAAAAAAAGAAAAATATTATTTTAATTATATATGAAAATGAAATTGGTTATAGATACTCAATTTCTAACCAAAGGTTTTATCAATTATTGTTTTGCTTAATTTATGTAACGTTTTCAAGAACTAGAGGCCCAAAATTTAAAAATGGTTATACCTCGTGAAAAAGCCCAATATCGTGTATATTTCAGTGATCATGCAGCGTTTATTGTTTCAGGGAAAATTCAATGCGCGTAATACGAGAGTCAGGGGCTCAGCTATCTCCCATGTACTGTTTAGGGAACTCAATGAGAGTTAGTCCGTGAGTACGGTGTATCCTGATATACCATAGAGTCATTGGACCCTTTTTCTTTTGAGAAATTAATAATTGCAGGCGTAGAACTTTTGACTAAATTTGTGGTACCAAAAATAAATAATCTTCAACGAAACGTCTTTTTCCAGCATGATGGTAAACCGTCACATTCTAAGATTCTAAGACGGAAGGGGGCCGCTCACCACTCTGCAGCGGTTTTAAGCGATTTCAACCTTTAGAAAGGAGCTCTGATGTGACTGTGCAGATTCAAAAGAGTTCGTGTCTGAAGATTAAACCTCCCCCGTTGTTTATTGCATAACTAGAAAAAAAAAGAAATAAAATTACAGAGGTCGCAGAGATTTCACACGACAGATGGCGACAAGGTAACAAGAATGTAAAAAAAGGAACGGAGCCTTGCTCCCTCGCTTGTAAAGGTTTGTGTTGAAGAAATTATATAGACCTTCAAGAGAAAAGTTGGTAACTGCCTTTGAAAATTGAAAAAATAGTTGGTCAGATTGGAAAACAACATTAAGAAGTTATAGATACTGGTTAGTTTCTGGCATAGGGGAAGCCGGGTAAAGATATTAAAAAGCCAGTCGTTAGGTTTATTAAGTGGGTTAAGAATACGCCAATTATGAGTTAGTGAACATAAGAAAAAGTATTGATTTGCATTACCCTCATCCTCGCACTCACAATTTGGAGTGCGCGAGCAATACAACTTGTAATGATGTGATTTGAACGGGACTCGTTAAGAAGGCTGTTTTGGCTGGGGAATAATCAAAGTTAAAGTTTGACACTTTTGGGAGGAGGTTAAATTTAAATCTACCTTTGGGAGATATATCCCAGTATAGCTATTATTCTTTCTTCAGTCATGCTTTAAGATATATTTTGATGTATGAGTGGGGGGAGGGCCAGAACAAAATCCACTGCTTTCTTTTCAGTGGCAGTTTTTGCTAAGAGATCTGTCATTTCATTGCCCGCGACGTCCCCGTGAGCGGAGACATGAACTAAAGAGAAAGTATCGGACTTAGACAGGAGATCTAATTTGATTTTCTGAATAATAGGATGGTTAATCCTGTGGCGAGTCAGAACCTGAAGAAGTGAAAGATTGTCACTGTAGATTTGAATTTTCGAAAAGGTAAAATAGGAATTTGACCAAGAAATTGCTTGGCTGATAGAGAAAATCTCAGCCGGGAAAACAGTGTTACAGTCCCCAAGCCTAGATATCTATCCACTGGTAAACCAAGACCCCGTCAACAAAGGCACAAAATGTGACACCCACACCAGAAACTGTCTTAGATCCAACTGTATATATCGCCACAGGTGCTGTAGGAGAGAAGGAGTTAATGTTAGTATAGATTAATGCATGCTTACAGTCCTTTGCTGGGCGTATGAACCAGCTGCCCATTTTGAATTTCTTCATCTGGAAATAGAATTTTCTGTAAGTCTTTGTCTCTTAGTTGTAGTACGTTTATTCTGTTGTATTCGTAATTCAGAGTGAGGTGTAAAGGAGGAAAACCAGTGATGACGTGGAGGGCATTACTGGAGATAGTTTATAACCCCGACAGTTGCAAGAGGAACATCCTTTGCAATGAATTTAATTTTCCTATAGCTCTTTTTGATAGATTACTTCCCCAGATTCCGCCCCATAAGTTACGATTTTTTCCACTATTGTTAGATACCATGTTTTTAACATTTTGGTGCTTATACCCTATTGTTTTCCCATTAATTTGCACGAGTTATGATAATGTATAAGACATTTAATTTTAAGTGAATTTAAATGTTTTATCCAGTTAAGGTTTTTGTCTATTGTTAGTACTAAAATTTTAAAGTGATCGACATGTTTTACACTTTTTCGCTCAAACCACATCGTCGGCTTTCTCTTCAGTATACGTGGTTTGGAGACAGTTAAAGATTGAGTTTTATTGGGTGAAAGTTGAAGGTTTAGGTCTTTGAGCAGCTGGGAAAAAGCAGTGAAGGCATCATGAGCTAAGGTCTCCAGACCTTTTCTGTGTTTGCCCGAGAGAATTAACGTGAAGTCATCCGCAAATGCAAATAATTCAAAGCCTTGTGAACTCATAGAATTATGTGTGTTATTAGCAATGAGTGTCCACAGGACGGAGCCGAGACACGAGCTCTGTGGACAACCTTCTGTTGACTGTGCATACTACAGCCTGAGCTCCAGTCGATGGAAGAAAGCAGATCGGGCGATAGTATTTTGGCTCAGATGGTGACTTCCCTTGCTTCAAGAAATATGTAACTTGGCCTTGGCGAAGAACTCTAGGAAAGTGATTATAGTCTAGACAGAGATTTAACCAGATGTGTAAAATATTAGGGATGCATTTGTTACCTTGTTTTAAAATTTTAAAATCTATGCCTTCTGGACCTGGTGCTTTTTTGTCATTAAAATTTTTAAGTGCGGTGTGGATTCCCGCCTTCTTAAAGGCTTCGTCATCCTGCAAAGGCTTCCAGACAGCGGAGAAAACGATAGGGACGTCCGCAGAATTTGGAATTGTTGACGGGCCGAAAATTTGCTGTGTAAGAAAAACAAGGTTGTTTTGTTTAGAGGACAGACCAGGAGACCTCTGTAACATCATTTCATGAGGAGAAAAGTATTTTTGCGAATAAAATTTTTGTGCTCTGCTAAAGACATTCGTCTGCGAAGAGCAGAAGGTCTTTCACGCGACATGTTTGGCTAAGTTAATTTGTTTTTTATATTGTGCTGCAAGTCTCTTAATTAATTCTTTGTGTGCTTGTGATTCTGATATTGGTATATGTTTAGTTTTCCGTCTTAAAGCCGTGAGTCTGTTGCGTAGCTTTTTAAGTTGGGGGGACCAGAAGGATGGGACGGGGAGGTGTCGTACCAATCTCAACCGGAATGAAGTTCTAGCTGCTCCTTTTATTGTTTAAATGAAATTATTTGTGAAAGAGTCCAGTTGTGTTATCGACTGGATGTCATTTAGTTGATGTAGTAATGAGTGTTCGATAAATTTTATGAGTGTATTGAATTTGGTAAAGTTGGCTCTTTGTGTTGAGAAGCGAGTGCGTATTTTGTATTGTGGAGTTGTGTTTATCGAATATGTTATGTAGTTGTGATCAGAGTTATTGAAGACATCTAGCACTGACCAGTCATTAATCTTACTGAAGGTTTCTAGGTTGACCAGCGTAAAAACTGGCCAGCCTGAAGCTCCGTGTTTTTGGAATGTTGATGATGAATTTTCGATGTTTGCTAGATATAAGTTATGTGTAATAATATGTTCTATTAAGCGGCTGCCCCTACTGTCCTCTCGAGGCGAGCACCAAAGACGGGAGTTTGCATTCAGGTCACAGCCGCAGATGAATAGTGCCTTGTGTGTAATGAGATGTTGCCATTCTTCCAGACAGACATCAAAGTCAGACGACGGGGCTGCGTATGCGCTGCCTAAGAACACATCGCCTTCACTTGACGTCCGAGTAATGAATACGCAATTGTCCCCGGTGAAAAAGTGAGTGTATATAAAATGTGATGACCTTAAGACAATATGTCCATTTTTGTTGCGTGAAGGATAAACTGCTCAGGATGCTGGAAAATAAGTACAATAAGCGTCCTGCAGCAGCCCACGATGAAAGGAGTTTTTCTCCATAAAATCTTTTACTGCTGAGTTAGCCGCTCTGCAATTCTTCAGGTTGATCTGCATGATTTTGATGTTTGATGGAGAAACTAGGTTAGTATTATTAGAAAATGTATTTTCCTGCATTATTTAAATAACTTCTGCGAGTTAACGGTATTGTCATGAGAGGTATTTGAATTGGCAGTTACATTAATGATATGATGGCTGATGGGGAGTCCAACCTTCCTGTACATTAGGTTCTTGAGGTAAAAAGTTACGATGATTTGGTTGCAGGAATTGTTCAATCTGGTACCACTGCTGAAATGGTGGAAACTGCCAATGTGCACACGGTGGGAGAAAAGGAGGGGACAGGTACGGTAGCTGTTCCCCCAAGGGGAAACTGTGCTTCTCGAACAGTGGAGAAAGACCTTGGTTCGCAAAGGGAGGAGGAAATCTTTCCTCAAGATATTTACTTTATTTTTCGTAGTGCTTTTGAAAGATAGGGCAGGCTGGAGAGTACGCCGGATGATCTGTTTTGAGGTGTCTAGCGGCAATAGAGTATTCTTTAAGTTGTTTCAAGATATCCACTCCTCTATGCGAGTCTTTGCGAGATATTATAACCAAAGTTCTTTCCTGCCATTGCAAGATAGCTTCCGCCTGTGAGTGTAAAGGGGCGTGTGAAGCTATTTGAAGGTTGTTGACTTCGCTCTGCGCTGCTGAGATTGAATTCTTACTGTTTTTTCTTGATGTTGAGTCTGAACGTCCTTCTGCTTCTGTATTAATAGGGACTGTATTTTTCTCCAACATTGTTAGAATGGTGCCCTGCGATGTTTGTATTTCTTTTAGATTCTGTTTTTTCAAATTTGTAGTTGATGCTGGCGCTTAGATTTTGTAGTTCTTTGGAATTATTAGAGGAAATTTCTACTGACGGTTGCATTGTTACTGGATATAGTGAAGAGATTTTGCTGTCTGAGAGGGAAGAAAGGCGTTTTTAAGCAGCATCAGGGGTGGGGGGGCTTGTCTTTCCCCTTACCTGTCAGTTTCATGATATCTATGACTACAGACGCTATTTCAGAGATCGAGGTGTATCCTCTGAAGCTTTCATTACGTTTTAAGAGAACCTGAGAAGAACTTGGATTCCGAAGTGACGGGGTCTTTCGTCCGATGTTTGCTTTGTTGGCCGACCTTAGTGACCTGGTTGAGACCGATGATTTGTTTGATATGTAAGACTGACAGGATTCATCGCTTGATGTTTGAACGTCAAGCGTCACTTAAGATTTTTCAGTTTGTGGTATTTTGCTTGAGTAGCTTTTTATTTATTTATTATTTTTTTTTTTTTTAAGTTTAATTGGAAATTTACTAGAAGGGTTGGATTAGAGTATCACTTTAAAAAGGAAAAATCCCTTTTATCTGTGTGAGAATCACAATTTGCACTGAAAATATTAATTTACGCTTTCGAAAATTTATAAAGAGTGTCGTACTGAGAAAAGTGGATGGAGCCGCACAATGTCTCATAAAAATAATAATAATAATAAAATAAATAAATAAAATAAAAATAAAAATAAAAATAAAAATAATAAAAATAATTAATTAAATTTTAAAAAAGTAAAATTTTAAATAAATTTTAAATAAATTAAAAAAAAAAAAAAAAAGTTTTTTGGTTGACTGTTTAAAGTAGATATGGTCTGAACTCAAGAAGTAAGAGGAATGATAATTTTATTATTTTATTTATTTATACAAACAGAACAAAAAGAGAGAGAGAGAGAGAGAAAGAAAAGGGAGGATGTCTGAGTTCATTGGTGTTCGTAATGACGTTCGTTTCCTTGATGAAAAAGTTTCAGGTCGTTGAATTGAACGAGATAGTCCTATTACCTGGCCACTTCGTTCGTTTGATATCATGCATCTGGATTTCTTTCTGGGTGGTACGTTAAAAGATCATGTATACCGAACTAAGTAGCGGGATATTATTGACCTGATGCAAAGGAATATAGACGTCATCGGCACCGTTGATAAAACTTTGTTGCACAGGACATGGCTGGAAATCGAGTTTCGCTTTCTTATGCATCGCGCAACTAATGGCGCGCATATAGGTTTGTCAATAGCTGTAAAGGAAACTTTAATAATAGCATGTTAAAATAAATTAATTTTCAAGTTGGTATCTGTTTAATATTTATTTAATAAACGTCTGTATTTATAAAGGGACTTTGTGGACACCTTGTAATTCTTTAGTCAATTCTTATGTACTCCAAAAAAAAAAAAAAAATCGCTGGACAGTGTCTATGTGGTCTTCCTGGATACCATGCATGCAAATATATGTATATATAATAATGCAACATAAATCTACATTAAAAATTTCTATTTATAAGAATTCAGTGATGAGCAATATATATATTTTTTTTAAACTCTGCTTTACAACTATCTTAACATAATACTTAGGTAGCCTCATTCTTTTTTTTTTCTTTAATCAAGAATCAAACTGACTGGGAATTACATCTTCCAATGATTCTTCTAGCTAAGAGAAGTGCTCTGAAACACAGGATAGACGCTATGCGAAATGTTGTTTGGACGAACACTTCGCTTGCCTTGTAATATCCAATTAGGATGACTATGTGTTTTCCTTTTTTCGTCAAAAAATAAATAAATAAATAAATAAAATAAATATTGTACTACTTTCTTTTAGTAAGTATATATAATGAAAAACGGCAGTTTTTCGAGTGACGCAAGTTACATCTTCCAATGATTCTTCTAGCTAAGAGAAGTGCTCTGAAACACAGGATAGACGCTATGCGAAATGTTGTTTGGACGAACACATTGCTTGCCTTGTAATATCCAATTAGGATGACTATGTGTTTTCCTTTTTTCGTCAAAAAATAAATAAATAAATAAATAAATAAAAATAAATAAATATTGTACTACTTTCTTTTAGTAAGTATATATATATAAATATATAAATGATATTTGAAAACTTAATTAAGTAACCTCTATAATAGAATTTTAATTTTTATGCTCAATCTTATTCATTTTATAATTATTCTTCCACATTGTGTAATGGAAGTTAAATTGTACAGTTTATTAGTTGTTTCATTTTGCTTAAAAATGTTTCATAAGAAAGAAAAAAAAAACTATTCATATTTTCATGGTAATTAAACACGTAGACATATGTGTGTATATATTTATATATTTTTTTACATTTATATTTATTTATTTATTTGACCAAAGGAGCATTATATTAGCATAATGTATATTTGAACACTTTTGGGACACACCCGTCCATCTGTATAAATGCTTGTCCAAATGATGGTGCAGAAGATCCTTACTAAACTGTAACGGTTTTTATTTCCAATTTTTATTATTATTTTTTTAATATTAATATTATTTAGTTTATTTTAATTGTCTTATATTTCTTCAAACAAAAAAACTGAGTAACATAATTGGTGAAATTGTGAACTGCTATTTATCTTTAAAAATCATTACTAATTGGGGTAAAGAAATGCTATTTGTGTACAAATCTATTCTAAAAGATTGTATAGAGCTCTCAAATGACATCATACTTCCATATATTTATATTGTAAAAATTCCACAACAGATATTAATTTATCATTACTGCAAATTAAATAACCTCTAGTATTAAATATTAATAAATAATAATAATAATAATAATAAAATATGTTGAAACAAATTTCTTATTTAAATTTCATTCTTCCAATTTTTTGAGTTCCCCATCATACTATAGTATGGGGAACTTAGGTAATCGTGAAAAATTTCGAACCCGGTTTTTTGACTTTTTTATACGTTTTCAGGTATGAGGAATCCGAAAATGATAAAATTTGTATGGTGTCTGCCTGTAGGGTCTGTTAGTGTGTTAGTCCGTTAGTTTGTTAGTCTGTTTACACGATATCTCACGAACCAATGATCGCAGAGAGGTCAGATCAGTTTTAAAATATTACTTTCGATACTGGCAAGAACCCTATTCATTTGCGACATCCGAATTAAAAATGTTGAGCAGTTATTCGAAATTTAAGATTTTCTTAACATGGGAGAATAGGACAAATATTCACTTAAACGTGCATTACAAGGAAATTTTTTACTGTAAAAATGTCAGACCAAATTTAAAACATCTGTTTTGATGCCGTAAAGAACATCAGTAACTATAAATATGCTACATTGAAAATTTCGCAAGTTATTGGAAATTTACGAATTTCTTAACATGGCAGTATAGGGCAAAATTTCACATAAGCGTCAATTTTGAGAGATATTTTCATCGTAAAGATGTCAGACTACTTTTGAAATATTATTTAGCACACTGGAATGAATATTAATGACTCTGAATCTTCTAATATAAAAATTTCGTAAGTTATTGGAAATTCACGAATTTCTTAACATGGCAGAATAGAACAAAATTTCACATAAACGTCAATCTTGAGGGATATTTTCAGCGTAAAGATATCAAACCACTTTCGAAATATTATTTAGGATACTGGCATGAATATCATAGACTATGATTTTTCCAATTTAAAAAATTCGCAAGTTATTTGGAATTTACGATTTACTTAACATGACAGAATAAGGCAAAATTGAGCATAATCTTCCATTTTGAGGATCATAAATACATTAGAGAACTTCAAAAGTACATTCATGATATTTGTTTGAACATGATTGTATACAAATATTCTAATAGGAAAATTTCGTAAGTTATTTGTAATTTACGATTTTATCAACATAGCGAAATTGTAGATTTTTCATATAAATAGGAGTTTTGAGGATTATTGCATTGGAAATAGTAGCATAAAAACTAAACAACGGAATTTACCCTGATAAAATAAATTAATAGATTAGAGTAAGATAATTATATCGAAGTGAACGGTGGATAGCATATTAGGCGGGGATTTCAGTCTGTCACTGTATCAAGCTTTGGTCAAATTCGTTTCTTTTAACATGATTATAATATGTCTCGCACTAGAAATTTATGAGAGCATAAATAAGATGGGGAACTGAGCAGAGTCCACCTATGCCAACCAGTTTTTCTCGTGCTCAGATATTTTCTACCAGCATAAATACTTGCATAATATTTAAAATATATATATAATGTACAGATATATGACTAAATTGTTCATATAAATATAAAATTATTAGAAGTAATTAAAAAATAAAAATAAAAATATTTCTTTGTAAATTGGTTGTATACTATTAGATTAAAAAAAAAAAAAAAAAAAAAAAAACTTATATCTCTAATAACTACATTTAGAACATTCTTTATTTTATACATAATTAATATTCAACAAAAACTTTATATACTTTACTTACTTATTAAACTTAATTTATATATTTTATCATATTTTGTAATATATCTTTTGTTTCTTACTATGCGCTCTTGTAAAGCTTATATTAAACTATATTTTTAACAAAATTTTCTAAAATCTGTTGCACCTTATATAATTAAACATCTACAACTTTTATTTTAAAAAATATGAGTTTCCAATTAAAAATGTTTAGAAACAAATTTTACATTTAAGCGTAAATTTACATGTTTATTAAAAAAAAAAAAAAAATCTTTCCTTTTTTTTTTGTGTGTGTGTGTGTGTGTGTGTGTAAAAATAATCATGCGTTTCAAAATATACCCACTGTAATAATCATCTTTAATAATGTATTACTTAATGTACAAAATAAAATATCTTCGGAAAGTGCAAAGTAGAAACTCTTCTTGAAATATATCGAAAATATGATTATTTAGGTTATTGTCTTTCATCAATCTCATACAAATGAAATCAATCTTGTATTATATATAATCTTTTATGCAGCCCCAATAACAGAAACAAATCCAATCAATGGTATTCCTATCATTTGTATGCAATCATCTATAGAATAAAACGGCTTGAGTAATGGGGTTTCTTGAATAGAACAGAACATTGAATCAAATGTCTGATACCAAAAGAAAGTGTATACTAATGCATATTTTTCTGCAAACAAGAAATATAACTCAAACATTTTGTAATTTAATTTAAAAAAAAATAAAGTGAATATTATGTTTATTTTATTTTATATGCATCGTAAACGATTTAGTATATGAAGACTTAATTGGAAAATATAATTTTAAAAGAATTAAAAAATAATAAAGAAGGGACAGTTAATAAAAGTAATAAATTTTGTAAAAAAAAAAAAAAAAAAAAAAAAAAAAAAAAAAAGTAATTACATGTTATAAATTTCTATTAATGACTCAAGGTATTACTTTAAAATGTAAGTTATTCAGACTAAAATTACTTTAAAAGTGGTGGTTTCTAAAGTTATGTTTTAAATTATTACAATCACGTTATTTTTTTTTACACTAATTAATATAAGCCCTATAATATGTAATATAGTAACTAAGACATTGAATAAAAATATACTTATACATATACCCTCACGCACACACACACACACACACATATATATATATATATATATATATTCCAAAGTATTTTGAACATTATATGCATAATTCACATTTTCCTTTAAATACAAAAAAAAAAAAAAAAAAAAAAAAATCTAAGTAACAAGTATAGTAATCTTAGTGAAGGTAATGATGGAAAATCATAAAATTACATAGCTCCAAATTGAGAAAATAAATAAAAAAAGTATTTTAAGTTATTTAATTTTGTTAATTCTAAAATATATTTATTATAAATGATAAATATTTATTGCAATGAACATTTTCTCTTAAGTATACATACATATTTCACTTTTTAATATTTTATGAATAGTATAAATTATAATGTCTTGCAAAGTTACAGGTAAAAAAAAAAAAAAATGATAATTTCGTATTATTCAATTCGAAAATGCAAGGAATTTAAATAATTTTTGTATGAAAGACATAAAGCATACCTGTTCGGATTCCACATGCAATCCACCCCTACACCCACCCCAGACAACAATAGTTTACTCTCTGCCAAAGAGCACTAGAAATCTTGCAATAATTACTTTTTGTTTAGTTTGCTTGTTTCGCTAGGATCATGAATTGTATTTCTGTTACCTGAACTTGAATTTTTATAAAAAAATATGTTAGTGGCTCCGATATATTCGGAGAAAAGTAATGATTTGAAACTCATTGCAAGCTAAAAGCTTCGTAAAATATGAATTTCTTCAAATATAATCAGCAATTTAGAACTTATGTTTAGCGATTATGCAATAAATATTTAATAGCTATCCCAGTTCCTTTGATTTGACTTGTGTGTATGCGAATCTTGAAATAAAAAAATTTGAAAACACACACAATACCTCTTGAACTAACAAACGTAAGTCCAAACTTTCAACACATTTGTATATATATATATATTAGGGTGGATCGAAAAACGCGTTTTTTCTGCAAGACAATTCTAATAGCACGGAAAATTTGCGCATAGGCGTCATTTTAAATGAAAAAATATTAAGAAATTTTTTTTTTTTTTCATTTGAAATCTCGCAGAAGGCCTAAAGTTACCAAAAAAGTCAAAATACCGGTAAATTAAAAAAAAAAATGCAAAAATTACAAAAAAATACATTTTTTGTTCTAATAGTGAAAAAAGTGTTTTTAAGAGTGTCCTTGATGCATACAAAATATAACTAGTGGATCTGCAGATCAGGAGCCTCAACGTCCTATTTGCATCAGACATTTTTCAATAGGTCATTTTTATTTATTCCTTATTATATAATAGTATATACTCGTATTGATTCGATCAACTTATTACCATAATCAGATACATTCCTGAGGGGGGCTGACGCCCCCCTCAACCCCCCGCTATATCTCTCTTTGTATACCTATTTGTATATCATATAAAGTGTTACGGAATTGTAAATAATTGCATTTATTTTTGTATAAATTTTTTCAAAGAGGCTTAGTAAGTCGATAAAATGCTAATTTTGTGCATTTCTAGTCGTTTTAGCGTTAAAATAGCCTAATTTTCCTTTAAAAACGCATTAAAAAGCACCATATAAGGGAAGAAATGGATTTGGCGCCAAATTTGGCGACTGTTTCCCTCCTTGGCGATTTTTTTGGCGACCTTGGCGAGAAAATCCTTATTAGGGATATACCAAATATGGACGCTCTAATCTCATTGGCTGATGAGATACGATAATTTTCCAGAGTACCCATAGTGTAGTGGCTGCTCCCTGTTCAATCGATAATTTTCCAGAACTGTCTGTGTACGATAGAATAGTATAAAAAGAGCATTTTTTTAGCCAAGGCGGCCAATCTCAGATCTGTGTCAGTTTCGTCAAATGCTTGCTTTGCATTGAGCCTCTTTGAATGAGACTTGCTTTATGTGTTATTGATAAACAGTTTGTACTGTTGTTTTGCTGTTAACGGCTGTTTTTTAAGCTATGCTTACTGGTTGAATTGAAGCTGATACTTGGTTTATAGACCTGTATTTTTCTGGAACTTTCTGTGAATAAATCACTGAATTTTTGCAAGTTTCGCCTTTCATTCTCGGACAACTTACGAACCCCCAAGTACGCAACAATATGTATTCTTAATAAACGACGGTCTTGTATTATTTCCCTGAAATTCATAAATACCAAATTTCATACAAAAAAAATTACATAGCCTATCGGAAATATTTTGCGTAACCTTTAAACTAATTATAATTCTATGCCCACAATTTTCAACAGGAAAACATGCTTTTAAAATTCTAATAAAATTTCATTATATTTGATGGGGTGTAACCATGTTAAAATACACTTTTAAGAAATGCCGACTATAGACCGTAATAGTACGAAATTCCTTTATGTATCCCGGAAAAGTAGCCACAGTCATTATAAACGCCAACAATAAGAATAAACCAAATTAATTATAACTCATTAATTTTTCAAACTAATTTGACATCATTTGGATGATTACAGTACATACTCGGAATTATTTTGTGTGGTCCCATAAATTATTTAGTCTATACATAACCTTTTTTAAGAGGAAACATGATTTTAAGCATCTTTATAATGTATGTAAATTTATTAAGTTCAATTCAGCATAAACGCATTAAAGTGCACGCTTAATTTAAAAATTTGTCCATAGGCTCTAATGTTACGGAATTCTTTCGTGTGTCTTTGTAAACGAACCATAAACATTGTATACACCAGTAAAAACTATTCAGCTTATTTTGCGTTTAAAATTAATAATTGTTTCAAATGTAACATCGTATGGATGACTAAGTGACATTGTCAGAACACTTTTGTAAGGTCCTGTACATTAATTAGAAAACTTAAGAGCACATATTTTCTTCAAACAACATAAGTTTAAGTATCTTACTCACGTACTCTAGTTTCATTTTCTTCATTCCAAAGTAATAATATTAATATGCGTTTAAACGAAATTCACCCCATACGCCGTAATGTTAAGAATTTTGGCGTGTCCCTGTACACAGTTTATAAAAAATATAGCAATAAAAATTATACAGCTACTCATATGCAAAGCTGGAACGTGTGCGCCAATTTGCAAGTCAATCGAAGGATTTTTGCGGCCGCTCTTGCGGTACATACAAATTCTTCCCATAGGCCGTAAGGATAAGAAAAATTTTGGCGTGTCCCTGTACACGAACAACAAATGGAATACACACCTAACACTATACAGCTAATTCCGTTGGGCTCATGAATATGTGTACAAAATTGCAAGTCAATAGCGTTCTTTTTTTGGGGGGCCGCTCTTGCGGTACATACAAATTCTTCCCATAGGCCGTAATGATAAAAAAACTTTGGCGTGTCCCTGTACACGAACTACAAATGGAATGCACACCCAAAACTATACAGCTAATTTCGTGGGGATCATGAACATGTGTACAAAATTTCAAGTCAATAGCGTGATTTTTGCGGCCGCTATCGCACGACAGACAGACAGACAGACGGACGGACAGACGGAACCCAAAATCCTTTTTAGTCTCAACCGAGGGCCTCCACTGATGTTTCGGCAAAAATTGGATGTCAATAGCTTGATTTTTGCGGTGGCTATCGCGGTACATACAGATTCTTCCCATATGCCGTAATGATAGAAAATCTTTGGCGTGTCCCTGTACACGAACTACAAGTGGAATACACACCTAAAACTATACAGCTGATTCCGTTGGGCTCATGAACATGTGTACCAAATTGCAAGTCAATAGCGTGATTTTTGTGGCCGCTATCGCGGTACATACGAATTCCTCCCATAGGCCGTAATGATAAGAAAAACTTTGGCGTGTCCCTGTACACGAATTACAAATGGAATACACACCCAAAACTATACAGCTTATTTCATGGGGCACATGAACACGTGTACCAAATTGCAAATCAATAGCGTGATTTTTGTGGCCGCTATCGCGATACATACAAATTCCTCCCATAGGCCGTAATGATAAGAAAAACTTTGGCGTGTCCCTGTACACGAATTACAAATGGAATACACACCCAAAACTATACAGCTGATTTCGTGGGGCACATGAATACGTGTACCAAATTGCAAGTCAATAGCGTGATTTTTGTGGCCGCTATCGCGATACATACAAATTCCTCCCATAGGCCGTAATGATAAGAAAAAATTTGGCGTGTCCCTGTATACGAACTACAAATGGAATACATACCAAAAACTATACAGCTGATTTCGTGGGGCTCATGAACATGTGTACCAAATTTCAAGTCAATAGCGCTATTTTTGCGGCCGCTATCGCGCGACAGACAGACAGACAGACACAACCCAAAACCGTTTTGAGTCTCAACAGAGGGCCTCCACTGACGTTTCGGCAATTAGACCCATTCTTGTTTTACTGAATTCGCGCAAAAGGCCTAAATTTGCGGGTTGTATCGTAAAAAAACAATATTTCATAATTTTCGACGATTTTTAAACATGTGCCAAAACCCATAAAAGTTTTATTTTTAATTTGTAATAGTGTAAAAACCATTCAAAATAGTTTTCCCAATCCAGAAATAATACTTTCAGACCTGTTATTCCTTAACTGTATTCGCGCAAAAGGTCTAAATTATAGTATAAGTTAAGTTATAGAGTCCCGTAAAAACGCCGTTTTCCATATCTGATGAGTGTTTATTTAACACATTAAGGTTTGTAATAAGACTCTAACAAGTGATTTACAACTAGTGGATCTGCAGATCAGGAGCCTCAACGTCCTATTTACATCAGACATTATTCAATAGGTCATTTTTATTTATTCCTTATTATATAATAGTATATATTGATTCGATCGACTTGTTACCATAATCAGATACATTCCTGAGGGGGGCTGCCACCCCCCTCAACCCCCCGCTATGTCTCTATTTGCATATTTTATAAAGTGTTACGGAATTGTAAATAATTGCATTTATTGTTGTATCTATTCTTTCAAAGAAGTTTAGTAAAATTAATAAAATGCTAACTTTGTGCATTTTTAGTCGTTTTAGCGTTAAAATAGCCTAATTTTCCCTTAAAAACATTTAAAAAAGTTCCAATAAGGGAAGTAATGGATTTGGCGCCAAATTTGGCGACTGTTTCCCTCCTTGGCGATTTTTTGGCGACCTTTGCGAGAAAATCCTTATTAGGGATATACCAAATATGGAAGCTCTAATCTCATTATGAGATACGAGAATTTTCCAGAACAGTCTGTGTTCGATAGAAAAGTATAAAAGGAGCATTTTTTCGCCAAGGCAGTCAGTCTCAGATCTGTGTCAGTTTCGTGAAATTCTTGCTTTGCTTTGAGCCTCTTTAGATGAGACTTTCTTTATGTGTTATTGCTAAATAGTTTGTACCGTTGTTTTGCTGTTAACGGCTGTTGTTTAAGCTGTGTTTACTGGTTTAATTGAAGCTGATACTTGGTTTATAGACCTGTATTTTTCTGGAACTTCCTGTGAATACATCACTGATTTTTTGCAGGTTTTGCCTTTCATTCTCGGACAACTTACGGACCCCCAAGTACGCAACAATATGTATTCTTAATGAACGACGGTCTTGTATTATTTCCCTGAAATTCATAAATACCAAATTTAATAACTACCAAATTTCATACAAAAAAAAAAAAATTACATGGCATATCGGAAATATTTTGCGTAACCTTTAAACTAATTTCCAATTCTATGCCCACAATTATCAACAAGAAAACATGCTTTTAAAATTCTAACATAAATTCATTATAATTGATCGGGTGTAACCATGTTAAAATAAACTTTTAAGAAATATCGACTATAGACCGTAATAGTACGAAATTATTTTATATATCACGGAAAAGTAGCCACAGTCATTATAAACGCCAATAATAAGAATAAACTTAATTAATTATAACTCATTAATTTTTCAAACTAATTTGACATCATTCGGATGATTACAGTACATACTCGGAATTATTTTGTGTGGTCCCATAAATTATTTAGTCTATACATAACCTTTTTTAAGAGTAAACATAATTTTAAGCATCTTTATAATGTGTGACAATTTTATTAAGTTCAATGCAGCATAAACGCATTAAAGTGCGCTCTTAAATAAAAGTTTGTCCATAGGCTCTAATGCTACGAAATTCTTTTGCGTGTCTCTGTAAACAAACCATAAACATTCTATACACCTGTAAAAACTATTCAGCTTACTTTGCGTTTAAAATTAATAATTGTTCCAAATTTAACATCGTTTGGATGACTACGTGACATAGTCAGAACAATTTTGTAAGGTCCTGTACATTAATTAGAAAGCTTAAGAGCACATATTTTCTTCAAACAACATAAGTTAAACATCTTACTCATGTACGCTAGTTTAATTTTCTTGATTGCAAAGTAAAGATGTTAAAATGCGTTTAAGCGCAATTCACCTCATACGCCGTAATGTGAAGTATTTTGGCGTGTCCCTGTCTACAATCCATGAAAAGTATAGGCCTAAAAAAATAAATAGCTATTTCTATACCGAGCCTGAATATATGTGTCAATTTGCAAATCAATCGGAGAATTTTTGCGGCCGCTATTGCGGTACATACAAATTCTTCCCATAGGCCGTAATGATAAAAAAAATTGGCGTGTCCCTGTACACGAACTGCAAATGGAATGCACACCCAAAACTATACAGCTAATTTCGTGGGGATCATGAACATGTGTACCAAATTTCAAGTCAATAGCGTGATATTTGCGGCCGCTATCGCACGACAGACAGACAGACAGACGGACAGACGGAACACAAAATCCCTTTGAGTCTCAACAGAGGCCCTCCACTGACGTTTCGGTAAAAATTGGAAGTCAATAGCTTGATTTTTGCGGTGGCTATCGCGGTACATACAGATTCTTCCCATAGGCCGTAATAATAGAATGACTTTGGCGTGTCCCTGTACACGAACTACAAATGGAATACACACCTAAAACTATACAGCTAATTCCGTTGGGCTCATGAATATGTGTACCAAATTGCAAGTCAATAGCGTGATTTTTGTGGCCGCTATCGCGATACATTCAAATTCCTCCCTTAGGCAGTAATGATAAGAAAAACTTTGGCGTGTCCCTGTATACGAACTACAAATGGAATACATACCAAAAACTATGCAGCTAATTTTTTCGGGATCATGAATATGTGTACCAAATTTCAAGTCAATAGCGTGATATTTGCGGCCGCTATCACACGACAGACAGACAGACAGACAGACAGACGGAACACAAAATCCTGTTGAGTCTCAACAGAGGCCTTCCACTGACGTTTCTGCAAAAATTGGAAGTCAATAGCTTGATTTTTGCGGTGGCTATCGCGGTACATACAGATTCTTCCCATAGGCCGTAATGATAGAATGACTTTGGCATGTCCCTGTACACGAACTACAAATGGAATACACACCTAAAACTATACAGCTAATTTCGTTGGGCTCATGATTATGTGTACCAAATTGCAAGTCAATAGCGTGATTTTTGTGGCCGCTATCGCAATACATACAAATTCCTCCCTTAGGCCGTAATGATAAGAAAAACTTTGGCGTGTCCCTGTATACGAACTACAAATGGAATACATACCAAAAACTATACAGCTAATTTCGTAGAGCTCATGAACATGTGTACCAAATTTCAAGTCAATAGCGCTATTTTTGCGGCCACTACCGCGATACATACAAATTCCTCTCATAAGCCGTAATAATAAGAAAAACTTTGGCGTGTCCCTGTACACGAACTACAAATGGAATACACACCTAAAACTATACAGCTAATTCCGTTGGGCTCATGAATATGTGTACCAAATTGCAAGTCAATAGCGTGATTTTTGTGGCCGCTATCGCGATACATTCAAATTCCTCCCTTAGGCAGTAATGATAAGAAAAACTTTGGCGTGTCCCTGTATACGAACTACAAATGGAATACATACCAAAAACTATGCAGCTAATTTTTTGGGGATCATGAACATGTGTACCAAATTTCAAGTCAATAGCGTGATATTTGCGGCCGCTATCACACGACAGACAGACAGACAGACGGACAGACGGAACACAAAATCCTGTTGAGTCTCAACAGAGGCCTTCCACTGACGTTTCTGCAAAAATTGGAAGTCAATAGCTTGATTTTTGCGGTGGCTATCGCGGTACATACAGATTCTTCCCATAGGCCGTAATGATAGAATGACTTTGGCATGTCCCTGTACACGAACTACAAATGGAATACACACCTAAAACTATACAGCTAATTTCGTTGGGCTCATGAATATGTGTACCAAATTGCAAGTCAATAGCGTGATTTTTGTGGCCGCTATCGCAATACATACAAATTCCTCCCTTAGGCCGTAATGATAAGAAAAACTTTGGCGTGTCCCTGTATACGAACTACAAATGGAATACATACCAAAAACTATACAGCTAATTTCGTAGAGCTCATGAACATGTGTACCAAATTTCAAGTCAATAGCGCTATTTTTGCGGCCACTACCGCGATACATACAAATTCCTCTCATAAGCCGTAATAATAAGAAAAACTTTGGCGTGTCCCTGTATACGAACTACAAATGGAATACATACCAAAAACTATACAGCTAATTTCGTGGGGTTCATGAACATGTGTACCAAATTTCAAGTCAATAGCGCTATTTTTTCGGCCGCTATCGCGATACGTACAAATTCCTCCCATAGGCCGTAATGATAAGAAAAACTTTGGCGTGTCCCTGTATACGAACTGCAAATGGAATACATACCAAAAACTATACAGCTAATTTCATGGGGCTCATGAACATGTGTACCAAATTTCAAGTCAATAGCGCTAATTTTGCGGCCGCTATCGCGCGACAGACAGACAGACAGACGGACAGACAGACAGACACAGCCCAAAACCGTTTTGAGTCTCAATGTAGGGCCTCCACTGACGTTTCGGCAAAAAATGTATTAGCCAAACATATCATATTGCAGCTCTCAGCTCATTTCAACATTTAATCTGTGCTGAAATGACTCAGGACTCACGGTGAGGACGTGGCTGCAATGCGAGTTCCACCTCCACCCTACCCAACCAACCAACCAGGGTGAATTTTATTTACAATATTTACAGTAACTATTTACTTTGTACAATGCATATATGCTCGTTGTAGGCAAAAGGTTATTTACATAGAAGCCTCTTTGAATTCTGACTTTGAATTAAATGTGGGCATCAGCTGTCTTGATTTTAAAGTAGCTCTAATATAACCATCTCGATTTTCATGCCCGCACACTTTTTCTGCTGCTTCTGTAACTAGTTTTACACACCTCTCAACTGATTGGGTGTGGCATGGGAATTTGAGGTAGTTAAACTCTGGTAGCGCTTTGCCTTTCAATAAAGAAGCAATGTATTCAGTTGGCATCTTGGACAGTAGTGGCAGCGGTGTTAATTTGCAGATTGACCAATCAATTAGTTCGGTATAGTCGTTTGCACTAAAATTTATTGAAGGTATTTTGAAGTCTCTTACATAACCTTCAGCTGATAGCTCATTTCTGGATTTAAGGATCCTCCTGTAGCCAAGTTCTCTAATGTGTAGTCTCTCATCCATTATCATAGCACACATCATATTTTCAGGGTGGCAGAAGAATGCGTTCCTTTGAATTACTGGATCAATGATTTGCTTGGTATTGTCCGGTAGATGTCTGGTTGTTTTAATTACCTTCAAAATATGCTTCGGTCCATCTTTCACAGTGTAGTTTTTCTGTATATCAAACCAAACAGGTGCATATGACTTCACTATGTAATTTGCAAGAGTCTGTAACTCAATTGTTGGACTAGTTTGGGATACATACAATCTTAAAACCCGGTTAGCACAGGTTAGCCAACGAGAGTGGCTGATGCGACCAGGATCCCTAGCAGCCAATTCTGGATTACAGATTCCTGTGTTGACCGCTTTTACAATGTCTAGGAGATACTTCTGATCTTTACTCAGATCGTTTTTAGTGATAACAATGACTTCTTCTGATTGTATCGGCTCAAAATCTACAACAGGGAGTTTCTCACATCCAGGGAGTTGTTTTCCAACTGGACCGCTAAACAATGCTGGTCCTGTTGTCGTTCCATCCAAGTGATCAAACAAATGCCTATAAGGTAACTCGTTAAAATGTCCGCCACTACTGTCCAAGATGCCACCTGAATACATTGCTTCTTTATTGAAGCACAAAGCGTTACCAGAGTTTAACTACTTCAAATTCCCATGCCACACCCAATCAGTTGAGGTGTGTAAAACTGGTTACAGAAGCAGCAGAAAAAGTGTGCGGGCATGAAAATCGCGATGGTTATATTAGAGCGACTTTAAAATCAAGACAGCTGATACACACATTTAATTCAAAGTCAGAATTCAAAGGTGCTTCTACTTAAATAACCTTTTGCCTACAACGAACATATATGCATTGTACAAAGTAAATAGTTACTGTAAATATTGTAAATAAAATTCACCCTGGTTGGTTGGTTGGGTAGGGTGGAGGTGGGACTCGCCTTGCAGCCACGTCCTCGCCGTGAGTCCTGGGTCATTTCAGCACAGATTAAATGTTGAAATGAGCTGAGAGCTGCAATATAATATGTTTGGCTAATATTTTTTTGTAAATCACTTGTTAGAGTCTTATTACAAACCTTAATGTGTTAAATAAACACTCATCAGATATGGAAAACGGCGTTTTTACGGGACTCTATAACTTAACTTATACTATAATTTAGACCTTTTGCGCGAATACAATTAAGGAATAACAAGTCTGAAAGTATTATTTCTGGATTGGGAAAACTATTTTGAATGTTTTTTACACTATTACAAATTAAAAATAAAACTTTTATGGGTTTTGGCACATGTTTAAAAATCGTCGAAAATCATGAAATATCGTTTTTTACGAAACAACCATCAACTTTAGGCCTTTTGCGCAAATTCAGTAAAACAAGAATGGGTCTAATTATGTTTTGTATGCATTAAGGACACTCTTAAAAACACTTTTTTCATTATTAGAACAAAAAATGTATTTTTTGTAATTTTTGCATTTTTTTTTTTTAATTTACCGGTATTTTGACTTTTTTGGTAACTTTAGGCCTTCTGCGCGATTTCAAATTTTGAAAAAAAAAAATAATAATATTTTTTCATTTATAATGATGCCTATGCGCAAGTTTTCCGCGCTTTTAGAATTGTAATGGAGAGAAAACGCGTTTTTCGATCCACCCTAATATATATATATATATATATATATATATATATACTAGCAGGCAACGCCCGCTTCACTGGTCCCTATTTTTAAATGAATCACTATAATGAATTCTCAAAATTTCATTAATTTTTATCACGTGAAAAAAAAGAGAAACAAAATCTGAGTAGGAAAAATGTCGCACCGGGTTCTCACTGCCTTCGGAAAAAATTCCGGAAATGCTCTAACCCTTGTTTCTATTATTTTCCCACTTCGCCCCCCCCCTCCTGTCTATCCTAATAATTTTACAAATTTGAAAGTATCCGCAATCGATTTGTAAGTATAAAAAACCTCTATGCACCAGTTTTGAACGATATATCTCTATTTTTATTTTTTTGCCGCTCTACTCCCCCCCCCCTTCCCCCCCTCCCAATAATTTTAAAAATTCGAAAATATCCGCAATCGATTTGTAGGTATTGGAAACCTCTATGTACCAATTTTGAATGATCTAACTCTATTTTCTTTTTTTTTGCCTTTCTGCCCCCCCTTCCCGGCCCTCCTAATAACTTTACACTTTCGAAAATATCCCCATTCGACTTGCAGGCCTCTAAAACCTATCTGTACCAATTTTGAACGGCCTAACTGTATTTCTATTTGTTTTCGACCATAGCACCCCCTTACCGCCCCCCCGTCCCGCCCCACCTAATAATTTTAAAAATTCGAAAATATCCGCAATCGATTTGTAAGTATCGAAAACATCTATATACCAATTTTGAACGATCTAAATCTATTTTTATTTTTTGCCCCCCGCTCTCCCCTCCCCCCTTCATGCTCCTCCTAATAACTTTACACAATCGAAAATATCCTCATTCGACTTGCAGGCCTCTAAAACCTATCTGTATCAATTTTGAACGCCCTAACTGTATTTCTATTTGTTTTTGCCCCTTAGCCCCCTCCCCCCCCTGCTGCCCCACCTGGGGGCTGAATTTCTAAAATTCCAGAAATTGGTTTTTAGATATTTGCATTAGCAATATTTTAGAGCAAAAATTTCACGCATATCTATTTTTTTGTTTGAGATATATAGGATTATGCGAAACCACGTTTTACGCATGTGAAATCACGTTTTGCCCCCCCGCCCCCCTTGGGGACCGAATTTGGAAAATTCCAGAAATTGGTTTTTTGACAATTGCATTAGCTATATTTTAAAGCAAAAATTTTACTCATATCTGTTTTTTTGTTTGAGATATGAAGGATTTTGTGAAATCACGTTTTGCCCCCTCTCCCCCCCTTGGGGGGCGAATTTTGTAAAATCGCTTCTTAGTGGATGCCTACGTCATAGAAAGAACATTGTCACAAAATTTCATGCTTCTAGGTCCAGGGGTTTGGTCTGGGCGTTGATAGATCACCCCCTCACTCAGTCAGTCAGGAAGTGTTCTTATATATATATATATATATATATATATATATATAAAGCACGTTTAAAACAATTTTAAGCAATGTTTACACATTTTTTAGATGATTGTTTTATATAAAAAGGAATTGACTTTTCTCGTCCAGGTTTATTTCGTTATTTTTATGTATTTTTGCAATAATATTATTGTTCTCATTGTAAAAACTTCACTCCTTAATTTAAGCAATATCTTATACTAATAGGTGAGCAATATTTGTTGTATATATATGCATATTTCACTATTCTCGAAAACGGTAGCTCGGACAGTCACGTGATTTAACACAAAGGTGCCCTCCGACGGGTCATTGTGCACATCGAAGTCAGATTTTCGAATGTTTGATTAGTTTTCTTTTAAATTAATAAAAATATGTAAATAAAACTTCCCATTTCTACTATAATGACGCAGAATGGAGAATCTTTGGAAAAAAAATTATTGGTTTATTTGATTTTTGTTGATTTGAGTGTATTTCATTGAACTAGAGCTACGTTATGAGAAATTATAAGAGATTTGATTGGTTTATTTGATTTTCATTGATTTGAGTGTGTTTTACGTTGAACTAGAGCTACGTTATGAGGAATTACGAGAGATTTGATTGGTTTATTTGATTTCCATTGATTTGATTATATTTTACGTTGAACTGGAGCTAGTTATGAGGAATTACGAGAGATTTGATTGGTTTGTTTGATTTCTATTGATTTGAGTGTACTTTATGTTGAACTAGAGCTACGTTACGAGGAATTACGAGATATCTGATTGGTTTGTTTGATTTTCATTAATTTGAGTGTATTTTACGTTGAACTAAAGCTACGTTTTGAGGAATTACGAGAGATTTGATTGGTTCATTTGGTTTTCATTGATTTGAGTGTATTTTACGTTGAACGAGAGCTATGTTTTGAGGAAATACGAGAGATTTGAATGATTTATTTGATTTTCATTGATTTTAGTGTGTTTTACGTTGAACTAGAGCTACGTTATGAGGAATTACTGAAGATTTGATTGGTTTATTTGATTTCCATTGATTTGAGTGTATTTTACGTTGAACTAGAGCTACGTTATGAGGAATTACGAGATATTTGGTTGGTTTATTTGATTTCCATTGATTTGAGTGTATTTTAGGCTAAACTAGAGCTACGTTATGAGGCTTTACGAGAGATTTGATTGGTTTATTTGATTTCCATTGATTTGAGTGCATTTTACGTTGAACTAGAGCTACGTTATGAGTAATTACGAGAGATTTGATTGTTTTATTTAATTTTCATTGATTTGAGTGTATTTTACATTGAACTAGAGCTACGTTTTGAGGAATTACGAGAGATTTGATTGGGTCATTCGGGTTTCATTGATTTGAATGTATTTTATGTTGAACTAGAGCTATGTTTTGAGGAAATACGAGAGATTTGATTGGTTTATTTGATTTTCATTGTTTTGAGTGTATTTTACATTGAATTAGAGCTACGTTATGAGAAATTACAAGATGGTTGATTGGTTTATTTGATTTTCATTGATTCGAGGTAGGGGTGTCCGGTGATGTTTTTTATTGGTTTTAACATACTTGACAGTGATTGCTGCGAAAACGAGTTTCGTGTCTTTTCAGATTCATGCACAGCGAGGTAGTGGTGTCCAGTGATTTTATTTATTTATTTTTTTTTTTTTTGGTTTTAACATGCGTGATAGTGATCGCCGCGGAACCGAGTTACGTGCGTTTTCAGATTCATGCACAGAAAGGTAGGGGTACCAGTGACATTTTTTTTCGGGGAGAGGGGTGTTAACATGCGGGCTAGTGATTGCTATTGAACCGAGTTTCGCGCATTTTCAGATTCCTGCACAGCGTGGTTGGGGTATCCAGTGATGTTATTTTGGCTTTAACATGCGTGATACTTATTGCTGCGGAACCGAGTTTAGTGTGTTCTGTGATTTATGCACAGCAATGTAGGGCTGTCCAGTGATTTTTTTTGTCATATGCGTAAAGCATACATAGTGCGTACATTCGTTAGTGTACATTCGTTATAGTGATTGCTGCGAAAACGACTTACGTGCGTTCTCTGATTCGACCATTCATCGAATAGTGACTTTTACTGCATGAGAAACAGCTTCAACTCTTTCCAGAATATTCGAAAAATTAACATTTCTATTTGACTATTTTCGAGAATATTAGTTTTAATAATTGTTTTGTTGCACATATTCGAGAAGTTCAAAAAATATTTGATATTGTCAAGGAGATCCCATACTAAAACTGTGAAGAAAATAGTCGCGAATCGAAATATATTTATTTAAACGTTCCAGTTATTCAATTAAAAAGAAGTCCTTTAAATATAGTGACCAACGAAGGGGGCGAAGCCTGTTAGTTTAACTTATTTGAGCAATTTTTTATCGTCTTTTATTCATAAAAAAAAAAAAAAAAAAAAAAAAAAAAAAAATTCAAACAATTTGTTATTTGAATGTTTGTATCATAAAAGTTTCAAATTATTGAAAACAGTAGTTGTTAAAAAGAAACGTAAGCATCCTAAAATCTCATTTTGGAAAAAAAAATAATATTCTTTAAATGAAGAGGGTCAAAGTTTTATTTTTACTTGTTATTTTCGGAATAACTAATTTATTATATAATTTGAATGAGAGCATGTACAGGGCTTTCAAAAACTTTTTCAAACAAAAGAAATATAATTTCAGATACAGGAAAATGTTAACCAATTTTACTTTGCTTTTGATACCTTTAAATGTAGGAAATAACTTTGAAATACTATTTATTAGAAATTTCTGAAGTGTAACATGTAATAGAATTAAATAAAATATATTTATAAATGGACAATGCTGAGCTATGTATATTATAGAAGAAAAAATGCAAAATCGTACTTTCAACTTTGTTCAACACTTATAATTAAAAATACGTATTAAAAATAATTCGCAAAATACCTTTTGTGGCAGTAAGAAATGTATGAACATTACAAGTAGATTCTATTGTATTACACATTTTGAAAAGCGTATATTAAATAAATTCTCAACATTTCGATTTGTATTCTTTATAAATATATTCGTAGTGCAAAAAATGATTTGTTTTTCATTGCGTAAAAAATATTTTTTCACTGACTAAAAAAAAAATTAGATAGACATTTAAAGAAAATTGATAGAGTGTATTTGGTAAGAATAAAATTGCGTTAAAACATATACTGTTTTCCATATTATTGTACAAAATACTTTTTCTGGCGATAGAATGAAATTTATTTTAATGTATACAATAGCATTTCCAATATTTTTTTACGAAGAGTTATTCTGTAGTTCTGTATGTATTTTTATCCAAATTCGTTTAGTTGAAATTTGATTATATGGTATTTATTTAGAATGGAATATATGTTTTCATAATGCTATTCTGAAAAGAAATACTCTTTATTGTCTTAAATAATGTTTTTGTAATATTTTAAAAAATATATAAATCAATCTATTTTAAAGATTTTTTTTTCTTAATTTCTTCTTCTTCTTCTTCTTATTATTATTATTATTAATTACACTATTCGTGCAGGTTATATTTTATAAAGATCATTATTAACACACTCATAAAAAGTGCAATACCAAATAATTTTACAAAAATAAATAAATTAGTTGTATAAAATCTTACAAATTTTTATTATGTAAGGTCGGTGAGCTAAAAGTGACCATAGTTTAGCTTTGATATATATATATATATATATATATATACACTGATGGAAAAAAAAATCCCAACACCAAGAAAAATTTATTGTACAGTAATGAAATTTCAGCAATACATTTGTCTAGGTAACATATTTAATTTATTAAAGTTTCAAGATCACAGGTAGAGCCATTGGCGAGAAGAGCCATTTCAAATGTGAAATGTTGGTACATTAGTAACCGGTGTAACCGCCAGAATTTTGAATGCAAGCATGCAAACGTGCATGCATTGTGTCGTACAGGTGTCGGATATCAGTTTGTGGGATGGAGTTCCATGCCTGTCAATGCAGGGACGGTTAATGCTGGTTGTGGATGACGCTGGAGTTGTCGTCCAATGATGTCCCATACGTGCTCGATTGGAGAAAGATCTGGTGATCTAGCAGGCTAAGGCAACATATCGACACTCTGTAGAGCATGTTGGGTTACAACAGCGGTATGAGGGCGAGCGTTATCCTGTTGGAAAACACCCCCCTTGAATGCTGTTCATGAATGGCAGCACAACAGGTTGTATCACTAGACGGACGTACAAATTTGCTGTCAGGGTGCGTGGGATAACCACGAGAGTGCTCCTGCTGTCATACGAAATTGCTCCCCAAACGATAACTCCAGGAGTAGGCCCTGTGTGTCTAGGCCGCAGACAGGTCACTAGCAGGCGTTCACCTGGCCTCCTTCTAACCAACACACGGCTATCACTGCGACCAAGGCAGAACCGGCTTTCATCAGAAAACACAACAGTTCTCCACTCCGTCCTCCAATGAGCTCTAGCTTGACACCACTCACGTCGCAAACGGCAGTGGTTTGGAGTCAGTGGAATGCACGCTACAGGGCGTATGGCTCGGAGCTGTCCTTGAAGTAATCGATTTGCAACATTTCGTTGTGTCACTGTGGTGCCAACTGCAGCTCGAATTTCAGCTGCAGACGCAGTACGATTAGCCACAGCCATACGCCGAACACGGCGGTCTTCCCTCTCAGTAGTTCCACGTGGCCGCCCGGAACCCGGTCTTCTTGAGGCAGTACCTTCCCTTGACCACTGCTACCAACACTCACGCACAGTGGATACATTCCTGCCAAGTCTTTCTGCAATATCGCGGAAAGAAAACCCACCTTCTCGTAGCCCTACTACACGACCTCGTTCAAACTCAGTGAGCTGTTTATAATGGCTTCTTCGTCTTCTTAGAGGCATTCCTTGACTAACATTAACCCACTACGTCAAATCTCAACTGTAAATAACGATCACGAACCTTACAGCGCTTATTTAAAGCAAACCTCATTTGCATGTTCATAGTGTCGGTACCAGCGCCACACTTATGCGCGTAGCTCGAAATTTGAATCGACGTCATCTTTCCGATGCATAAACACGCCTACCAAATTTCGTTTATCTAGCACAGCTCCTTCCTGGTGTTGGGATTTTTTTTTTCCATCAGTGTATATATATATATATATATATTTTTTTTTTTAAGGTAGATACCCGATGCCCTTTATACATTGATAACAGATTCGGATATCCATTATTTTGACTTCTTTAAATGGTTAAAATCAGCTTGGTTTTGTCTGTGCCAACATGAGAACAGGCATGTGATCGCCATTTACACGGTATTAAGCTGTTAATTTGATACATTTTTTAGACATGAAATCAATGTCGAGCGAACAAAGTAAGATTTCAGAAAACCTATGATAACTCAAAGTTCTCGTATATAAATGATACATGCATTTTTCCATGCGACTTTACATGCAAAGTTTAATCGCATGTAAATTACAATATCTTCTAAGCTTAAAATTGGACCGACTATCCCTCTAAATTATAATCACTGCATATAATGGCGGTCGATCAAGTTAACCCGTTAGTAATCGCATATCGTTCTTCTTGCCGCCCCTCGCTTATAAATTCCTCCTGCAGATCACCCCTTAAAAATAAAATGGTGAAACTCTGTGTACCTTACCTTGGGTAGATGTCCTCTAACATAGCATGTTTTCAAGTCATTCCTGCTATTTTTTGAGTAGTTAAAAACATTTTACTTCTCAAATCGGTCTATTTGACCGCGACGCGACCACTAGCATTGATTCATTTCTTTCCCCATTTCTGGTTTTTCAGACAGATTAGATTTTTGCGGGGAAAACTTCGCTTGAATTAAAGGCATTTCATCTTTCTCTACTGGCTTTCTTTCGGCTTTTCCCCAACACTAAACAGCGGCGGTAAAAAAACCGACACGCGACTACTAGCGTTATAAATAATGACGCCACTACTCTCGGGTAAATCTCTTCAAATTCAGTCACATAACCTAGAGATACATGACTTACAATGCAGTAGCGTCATTTTGAGGTTAAAAATTAAAGTAAATCTCTTTTAAGGGGTTGGGCTATTTAAGGGACACTGGGCAACTTTCTCTCACCTACTTTATAGCTAAAAAAACAGAAATCATAAAAAACAACATTTTATAAAAACAAACGGGTAAATATTAAGTTTAAAAACTACCTGTAAGTAAATTATATAACAGACATAATTATTAAATTTAAATTAAACGTGTTCATATTTAATAATTTTTATTTGTAATTATTTTAGATAAAACATATTCATGGAAATATTTGAGTTATAAGTATATTACTGTACGAAACATGTAATTATTATTTCAAAATAAATAAATAAATATACATTTACTAATTAACAAAGCAATTTATCTTATTTAGCTAATTCTTTCATCTTTGTATTATAGTTTAATGCATTTTAAGTTGTCGTCTTTTAACAATGTAATAAAAAATTAAATTCAAGCATGCAGTTTTCCGTAATGATGTGTTTGTGGTTAAAATAAAAGTTTGTATTTTGTAAAATTTGTGTAACGGGGTTGCACTATCATTAAAAATCTGTAACGTTAAATATATATATATATATATATATATATATATATATATATATATATATATAATACATAATATATATATATATATAATATATATATACATAATATATATATAATACATAATATATATATATATATATTATGTAAATTTGGACAATTTACACAGTATACTTATATATAAAAGATGAAGAATTAAACAATGTTTAAATCGTCTTAGTTATAAAATAAATATATAAAAACCTCTGTTTAGTTATAAACTTACCCTGTTATATATATAAGAAAAATTCAATTATCCAGTTATCTGCTTGATTTCTTTTTGCTTATAATGTCACTTAAATAAGATGATAATTAAAATATTCCTAACGGTTTGATTAATAATGAACGAAAAATAAACTCTATATAAAGCATCACTTTTATTTTATTTATTTGACAAAAATATAACAATTTACTCGAATATTTTCTTTAACAATAAGTAAGGTTACTAAACAAATTATAATTAATAATTTATGAAGTATGCATTTACTTAAAATATTTAAGTTATTAAAATCAAAAATAAAGCAAATTTAACTTAAAAACAAACAGGTTATTCACTCTGCTGATTACTTAATTACATGTGCAAATCTTTCAAAATTGGTCGTGAAATATTCCACAATTTATATCCGTTAATAGAGTCTAACTTTTCTAAATACCTAAATAATGCATCTGAAAAGTAATTACTATAATTTAAGCATTAGTCATAGTCGTGCTTGTTAGATGTTCTTCTCTAGAATATGTAATGAAGTTATTATACAAAGTAATTCTTTGAAATTTTAGATCTTTGATTAATGCGCCATTCTGTGTAATTGCGGTACTTGAAAATAAAAAAAAAATATTAAAAAAAAAAAATTGTATTTTGTGTTATTTTACTCGTTATTTGAAAAAAGAAAATACTTTTAGTCAATTTGAATTCATTGTGTATTAATTTATGTAAGTTAGAAAATAGATCTTTTTTTTAAAATAAATCACAGTACTGTTTTAACATTTGGTTATGGTTTAGTGTGATTATCATCGTACGAAAGATACGTATTGGACAACTGAAGACGGTCAGGGACTCACCCCTTGGTATGATGACCATAGTTCTTTGAAATTCGAGGACAGTTCCAATTTTGAAATTGCTTTTTTTAAGTTTCTTAAATTTTTAGCAGTAAAATTTTTTTGCATAGTTATTATATTTTTGGTTCTCTATTATTTAGAAAAATGTATGCCACTGATAATATTTTTAACATATATTTTACATGAAAAATCTAATATGGTAACCATAACCTCACAGTTAACATAAATTTAATTCATATATCCAATTTAGTTAAACTGAATTTTAAAAAATGTAACTTATATTTAGTGATATTAAAAATAATAATAATTATATATATATAATCAATTCAACAAGAAATAATTTGGAGAAATAACGGAAATTTTTATTACCTATATCGCACATGGATTAAAATACATTCCTAATGAAATTGTGATCTAAAACATGTATTGTAATATAAAATATTATAATAGTAGCCAGCTATATTATTAATGCGCTAGCAATAATTCGCATTTAAAGGATGAGCACCTAAAATTGTTTTGTCATGTAAATATCTGACTAGTGATGATCTTAATTTTTATGCTGTTTATAAAAAAGTAAGTTAATGATAAAAATTAACGACCAAACTAAATATATATATATATATGAAAAATATGGATGTACGTTTCAATCATTTTGCTGCCGACTATAAGTTAGTATTAACCAACGATATATTTATCTTCTGCTAAAGCAGTGCATATAATTTTTTTCGGTCTTTTATATGTGGTTATTGCTAAATTAAACAGATCATATGGATAGAAAAACACAACAATGTTTACTCAAACATAAAAGAGTAAATAAAGATTACATAAAATTACTTTTCTAAACATTGTTTAAATGACATACTACTGCTGCATACAAAGTTATTAAATCGACATTTTTATGAAAATATGTACATGTAATTAGTTATGATAATGTCTAATAACTTATTAAACTTGTTATAACTTATTAATATCTAATAACTTATTAAGGAGTGACATTCTATTTTCTCTCTCTCTCTCTCTCTTTTTTTTTTAAATAAGAATCTAAAATTTTTATTTTAAAATTAATATATTTTAATTTTCAATTAATATATTTTTATAATTTTCCAATTAATAATTTTTAATTTTTGGATTCATTAATTTTCTAATGCGTGTTTATTCGCGTTTAAATTTTTCAGTATGTTCTGATCTTAAAACAATTTGAAACGGCGTGCACAAAACACCACAATATATAAGAAAATGTCAGAACCGACTGAAATATAGAATTTAGTGTAAAATAGACAAATTTTAAAGGAATGAAAATTTCATAAATTTTGCTCTTCTTTCGAAAGTGTTAAAATTTTAAAGAATATAATTTCCTATCCTATAAATTAAATTATTTCTATTCATTAGAATTAATTTCATTTTAGAGCAGAAAAATGTTATTTCAGCAACAATAACAGAAAACGTACTGTTGCATATATGTACTATCTATTGTATTTTAAAAAATTGTGAATTTAAAAAAACTTGACCACTTTAAAATAATTTAACATAGGTGAACGCTTTGTCTCGTTCCTAATTATGCTAAATATGGCAGAGAATTGGATTTTCTAGGAAACTACAAGAACGATTTTCATAAAATAATCTGAGTTTTATTATTATTATTTCTTTTCAGTTTACAATTTAATTTAAATTGCTCTCATTTTCAGGAAAATTGGTGTTCACCGCTACTGTCGGTAACAAAAGTGTCCGAACACTAGCAAAATTCCTATGTAAAAAAAGTACACTTCATACGGTTTTGTATATCCTTGTAGAATCCTGTTCTTAGTCAGTCTAAGAGTTAAGGATTTATTTAACAAAATCGTATGAAGTGTAAATTTTTTACATAGGAATTTTTGCTAGTGTTCGGACACTTTTGTTACCGACTGTAACAAATGCTTCGTCTGGGGAAATAGGATAGACACATTGATTTCTTCAAAAGTACTTGAAATAATATGATAAAAATATAGAATTATTGTATTTTTAGATAGCAGTTCTATTTGAAATATGTTCATCTTCAGGATAATTAGTTTTCACTGGTAACCCACAGTCCACGTGGGGAAAAATATACTTCAGAATGATGTTTTTTTTTTTTTTTTTTTTTGGAAACAACTGGAAAAGTTTTGAAAGAAAGTAAGATTTACGTGTCTTTTCAGAGGACAATTTAATTTGATCCTACCTTATCTCGAGGAAATATTAACTTTGACTGTTAATCCACAATCTGTCTTGAAAATAAAATACTGAAATATATGTATATATATATATATATATATATATATTCTCTATATTTATACTGTGAATGAATTTTGCAATGAAACCGTGTGAATTTCGGTATATATTACCACTTGAATAGTTGCACGTAAAGAAAAATACTGAACTTTATAAACAGAATTTGGTGTGGTACTTACGTGATTTTCTCTTATCCTTAAATTCAATACTATAAATGCAGATTGGATATTAAAGGGGAGGGTAACGAGTGTAATTATATGAACTAACGTTAAAAATAATTCAAATTGTTCTTTGGAATAGCTTTATTTGACAAAAAATTCTATGTATGGGAGTCTTCCGGCGTCCTCAACCTTTCGTTTGATTTTTTAACCTACATTTATATAGAATTCAATTCTATTATGAAAATTAAAAGTTCATTTAAAATTATTCACACAACTTTCACACGCACCATTGTTTGAAATTTCTCAGTCTTGATCAAACTTATGAAGCAACAAACTTACATTAATTTCAAAATTCAACATTAGAATTCCCGGAAATTATTGTTTTTTAACCCCTTAACTGTCCCAGGCGTATATATATGTTTTTTTTTAATGAAATACGATCTTTGTATTGTACTCCTATTATTAAAATTATTGACACAGCTTCAAGATGCAACAAAATAAACTTGAAAGTTATCGTGGCAGTGTTTCCGAAAATTTTATTCTTTTAAGAGTTGAAAGTGGACTGTGGCACTTTGAAATGAATCTCATAATTTCCATCGGCAGGTAAGGGGTAAAGTTACTTTGGTAAGAGACAGAGAAAGATCAATCGTTAAAAACCTGACTTCGAAATTCAGGGAACATCAAAACATATAAATATACAAAAAGCAAGCAATGAATGTTTAGATTAAAAAATCATTTATTTATCATGTGTGTATGAGGAATTAATGCGAATTCCTCAGCGTTTTCCTGGGCATGGTAAAACATTATATTAAAGCACTTACACTAATTATATTCAATAGAAAAGAATGTTTTGCTTAATTATTGGAAGCACTATATATAATTTAAAAATTATGTACGTAGTCCATTGTGCACAGAAATTTAATCCTGTATTAATACGACACAGCACAACATAAAATACACTTGCATAAATTTCCAATTATTGTCACATTATAGTCTAATATTTTGTGTAGCTATGTAAATGATCGGTGAATGATTTTAGTGTTATATTCTACATTAAACCAGTTTTTACGTGTATAAATATTATATATTCATTTCATCAGGTTTTGTGCAGTTTTCCCCATACACGTAATATATTTGAATTCTCATGGGTGTCCCTGTATACGAACCATTTGCTTGATCTCAATGAAACGTTTCAGGGAACTCTTTGAAATTCTTTTTGAAATTCTTTTTGTTTATTGTAGCTATCACTATATAATGCAGATTTAGGTTGTGGGTTGGGTTGTACTGTGCGGATTAAGCAGATTTAGTATACTCGAACTTCCTTATGTTATTTGTTCTTGAGATGTGCTGATAACTTGACACACACACACACACAAACTAACCGGTAAATGCATGTTTTTCGAATTCAAGGGATCTTAAAATGTGTAAATAAAACAAAAAAGGATCCCAAGACAATACTATCTCTACCTTATTTATGGGTAACAAAAAATAAAAAATGGAAAATCACTGGATTCACTCTAACTGCAGACTTACAAAATTTTAACGGTTTATTAGTATTCATGTATTTTTAACGTCTTATTAGTAATGAATGTTTCACAGGTGATCTCATATCCGTAGATATATATATATAAAAAAAAAAAAAAACTCCATTGTCAAAAAAAAAAAAAAAAAAAAAAAAAAAAAAAAAAAAAAAAAACCCTGATAAATGACAAAATTAAACACTTTTTTATGAATGAATCTGAAAAGCAGATAGTTTTATTTCTTTTAAATAAAAACACATTTAAACTGTAGTAAGCATTCTGAATTAAAAAAAAAAGTGGGCAGTGCGTAATTTGGATACCGAATTTCTGCAAAGAAGATTGGTGAACAAATCACTTAATGGCAAGTTGTAGTTGTAGCCATCTGGCAACACTGCCGATAGTTAAAAAAGACTTTACGCATCTGGCAACAAGAAACATTTTGTGTTTCCTAGGTAGCGATAAGAATCGAGAACTTTGATGGAACAATGTTTACTTTGTCGCTGAGTTAGAAGATTTGTAATAATGCTTGCTTACATTTCTATACATTCTACTGCAATAATTATATCATCCTGTGTATCATTTAGATTGTAAATAGTATGTAAATAATATTAGTTTTATAATTTGGAGTCTTATTTATGCAAACTATACGCACCTATATAGTATTCATCTTGTGTTATGTGAAACTAACACGCTGTAAAACCTGCATACGATATGCCTGAATTCTAATGCTATATATTTTTTTTAGAACAATGACAATATTTAATTTCAAAGTAAATCTAGACCATTTATATATCACAATTACTGCTTTAAACTCAATTCACATTATATTTTATTTATTGGCAAATACTAATCTTAGCCATAATGGTATACTTGTTATTAACATAATCCGTATGATACTTCTGTAGGGTAAAACAATACTATATGCTTATAAGAAGAAAACAGAACTCTTGATTTCTTTAAACATATTGTTTATTTTCCTTGCTATTTAACAGGTATTGAACTATAGTGTAACCACGTTTCCTGTGCCAAGCAGTAAGGGTGTCTCCAGAGGCTTTGAAGTTGCCAAATCGAACAGCAGTTTCGAATTTGAGAAACAAACAGTCATTCACGGTATTCCCTTATCGCTTCTTTTCTTTCGACGACAAGGGTTATCCCCCTTATTTTAACACTGGCTTCATTGAGTTTGCACTTGCGTAAAGGCTCCCGCGGTCCGAAGAAATGCGGTTAAAGAATATCTACCAATAAACTCTACAAACCAATCAGTTTTTTTTTCTTTTATTTTTTTTTCCATGTAAAATCGATCGTGATCATGGAATAAACACTATATATATATGAATAACTAAGGAAAGTTTCCAAGAGAAGAGATAATTTTGAATGTCTCTTAAAAATCGAATCCTACTCACCAATACCAAAATTTGAAAGTTGTGTGAATGACTCAGAGAGGTATCCGGAAATAATGATCCTTTCATGAAGGAAAAATAAACGTTGAGCCTATAGCCAAAAATTATCTATTGAAAAAATTCAGTCTTTATAAGATGTGATTTTTCAGAAAGGTTTCACTTTAATCTCTAAACTAGTTTATAACAATAAATGTACAAAACAATATGTCATATATATATGTACATATTTTTTTTTCTTTCTTTCTATGTTTAAAATTTCAAGAGAAAAGTATATCTTTTACAATCGAATTTATTATTTTCGATGAATAAATATAATTAACTGTGAAAAGTTTTCATTATGCATAATAATTTATGTATTTTAATGCAATATCTTTTCCGTGATTAAATATATAAATAAAAAAAAAGAACTATTTACGTTAATACAAAAATCTCTAGTTAATTTCGTCATTTAAAGACAATGCAATTAATTAAATTGTGTTTCAGTAACATCTAAAGTATTTAGAAATTCTAAAGGAAAAGTATTACTGGAATTAAAAGAATTTTAATTAATTAAGCTCAATTTGCAATATATTATAAGAGCAGCACGATCTACTTTAATTAATACAAATTAAAAATTAAATAACACTTTCTATTTTATTAGAGGAATTTCCAGACACTTCTTATAACTTCACGAAAATATAATTAATTACTTCGTGCAAATCGTTATTGTTTCATGCAAATATTCATTAATCTTATGTAAATATTTAAGATAAATTCTGAATAAAAATGTTTAAGAAAATATCAATTAAAAAATCAATCTTATGAAGAAAAATAACTTGTTACATGAATATATACTATTTATAAATAAAATAATATATAATTCTTTTTTTTTTCTATTTTCAAATACATTTTGAAACAAAGTAAATATTATGTTAAAATTATGGACTAATAAATTCTATGCAAAAACAGCAGGTGAACTTCATTAGAATATATTGCTGTCAATTTCTCTTTTCTTATTTTAAGGAAAAAAAAACTGTTCCTTTTTAACAAGGTTGAAAAATGTTAATGACTTCGGTTTGTCTGTCTGTCTGTACTCTAATTCCGTAAATATTTATGAAAGTTCTTGAAACTGATATACGTTATTGGGGTTCTCTATCGGAGGTTCCCTATTAAAAATGGAGGGAATAACTGAACTGGTTTGTGTACAGGGACACCCGAAAGTATTTTAAAGCATTGTGTTCTATGAGAGGTATTTGTATAAACTAAATTTTCATACCTTTACTTTATACAAATCTTAATGAAATTGAAATATGTTATTAAAAATTACTATTGGATGTTTTCTATAGAAAATAGAGTAAGTAACACCACTGGTTTGTGTACAGGGAACCTGAAAGTATTGTAAAGCATTACGTTCTATGAGAGTTGTTTTTATTAACTAAATTTTATTAACTTTACATTGCACAAATCTTAAAGAATGTAAACTATGTTATTCATATGTACAAAAAAATAGTTTCTATATAATATAGTATAATTAGCATTAAGTTTTACAGGGCCGCAAAAAAAGTTTAGATAGATAAAGGGATATTATTGTAAATTTGTTGAAATTACATTTCCGTTTACATTAAACGTTTTTAACACTTTCGAACAATTTTTAAATGTGAATATGATTTGAATTTGTTTATTTGTATCTCCGACAGTCTATCTGTCTATTCGTTCGTCTACCCACTTCCAACGTCCGTAAATATATTTAGAATATTTAAAAAATTATGTATGTTATTCATGTTCACTTTGGAATGTTTCCTATTTTGAATGATATTAATATGCCCTGTACAACTGTTTTGTGTACAGGGACACTCAAAAATTGCCAATGCATCGCGTTTTAGGACAGACATTTAAATAAATCACATTAAAATAGATTTCTACTGCAAAAATCATAAAGAAATTGACATTTATTGTTAATATGCAAAAATAATGTTTTGTATAGAATAAGATATAGCTAACCTACAAATTTACAGAGTTCACTAAAATATTCAGATGCATTACAGACTGCGGTTAGAAAGGGCTGCATTTTCTTTTCTTTGTGTTTAGTGATGAATCCCGGATAGTTTTCGGGGCAGATGATAACCGCGTATGGCTGTGGAATTGACCTGTTGAACGATACAATGTCACCCATGCTTCCACGCGACGCATTGCATGCACAGCAAACGCAAAGGGCGTCTGGAGCGTCATAGATATGATAGCTTGCCCCCTTCTAAATGTGTTACGTGAAACCTTAACAAGTCAGTATAATGACATTCTCAGACCCCGCATGGTATCTTTCTTAAATTATTTTCCAGGAAGACTTTTCCAGCAATAGATTGTTTTTCCGCATACAGTTGAAGTTGCTCAAGACTTATTACGTCGTGTTCAGAGTCTTCTATGATCGACACGCTCCCAGGACTTGTCCCCTATAGAGCATATATGGGACAAGCTTAAATGTTAGATACCGCCATGTCACTCTGTACATGACCCATATGCCTGTGTATCGGGCGCCTGAGTAACTCAACCACGGAATCTTTTGCAGCATGTATAGCAGCAGAAAGCAGTTCTACTCGCTATTGAAGTTGCACAGTATTTGTCTAATTGTACACTGTATTTGTTTGATTTACTTGATTTTCTAGTCAAATGAATCTCTCACCTGTACCATTATGTGTATTAAATTTTATTTTAAAGAGAATAAATATTTGTAGCTGCGGATTAATTTTTGAGACATTTAGCAATTTTTAAGTTATGCTCGAGAATTTTGTATTTTCGATTTATTTTCGAGAAAAATGTCCATTATTTCTTATTTGCATTTTTAACATAAAAAAATTACCCAATTTGTGTTAATACAAATTGAGAAAAAAGTACAGTAAAACTACAAAAATGCAGATGTTTAAAACTTTAGGCTTCGTTTACACGTTAAAAATAATATCCAAGAAAAAAGTAACCATTTGAAGAAATTTTCATAGGACCAATACACAACCATTAGTAGGTAGAGTAAAGTGCCCACATATCGTATACTCTTCGAAAATGGCACTATCTTATACATGTAAAAAAAAAAAAAAAAAGTCGCACTGTTGCGGAGAAATCCTAATACGATAGCTTTAGAATCCTGATCAACTAGTAACAGTTCGTTCACTGCATTCTAATGAATATAGCATAGATATCTTGTAATCTGTCAGACATTTTTTTGGGTTTGATTTTTGCCCGAATTGTTATCGAGGACGGCATTTTTTTTCTGATATTTATTATTTGTTTGTCAACATCTAGCATTATCAATCAATTTAAAGTTCCCCACAAAAGGCACAATCAGGGATTTCCAAATACTGGCACAGTCTTATGCATGGAAACCAATTCTTTTAGAAAAAAGAAATTGGTCAGTTATTCCACAAAACGTATCATTTAATTCATTCACACTTATAGCTAGTAAAACATTAACATATATTATTTACTTATCTTTTTTATGCATTTTCTTCTAGATGAAAATGTGTAAAAATGATAAGTAAATGTCTTCTAGATGAATAATGATAAAACCAAGCAGCTGGCAAAAGGTGGTTTCAATAGTATCAGAGAAGTCATCCTGAAATATTAAATAAGGATACCAGAAGCGTTGTTAATTTAAAGAAATGGAGATTTTACCTATCAAAGCACCACGATATTTTTTATCCCAAGGTGTTCCATAACAGGTACAACTGCAATCTGAAAATGAGGCATTCGAAAAAAAATATATATATATATATATACATATATATATATATATATATATTCCTCAAGCGGCATAATATTTTAAAGGACGTGACATTAGAATCTTTTAGGGAGTAAATAACCTACATAGGGTATAATTTAGTCGATAAAATGGCATTATGAACAATCACAAAATGACTTCAGCTAAAATTAGTTTATATTTGGACACTTTTTCTGTAAGATTTCGATATTTCTTTTCGATCCACCCTAGTGTTCATCCAGTATTAACACAAATCACAAATATGACTTTTGTTATTTACTCTCGTTTCCTCGATAGAAATCAGTCTAAATAAAGATAGTATTGATGCCTTTATCAGAAATCACAGACTAAGCATTCTACTAATTTTTTAACAATTAACTATTTTTAAACCCATTGTACATACATCACATTTATTTTGCATGCACATGGTACGGCAGCAGATTCATGATATTAATAATTTTCTGAAAATTTTAATGGCAACACCTAATTACCAAAATATTTGTTTATTTTTATTTTATTGATATTTTTAATCGATATTGCTTTATTGTTATTCAATATTCTTTAATGCTATTGTGAAAAAAGTAGTATTATACATCTTTTAAATAAATGTGTATTAAATGCAGAACAAATGCAAAGTTATGAATAATTAATTATTGAAATTACTTTTTCTTCATAGATTATGCATGTATAAACAAAAAAAAAAAAAAATCCTGTATCTAAAAAATATTTAACAAGATAATAAATCAGGAAATAAGTATGTAACTGACAATATTAAGGTAATTTAGCTTGAATAATTAAACTAATCCAACAAATAAAAAACACTGTAATGAACAAGTAGGGTATTTTTCTTTTCTTTTTTTAATCAAAATATTTTCCCATTTTTTTTTCTCTTCTTATGTATGACTTTTTTCTATTTAAATATAATCTCTTAATTATCTCAAGTCTTAAAATAATTTGTGTTGACGTTGTTAACCTTGCGTAATTAAGCCAAATAGTTTCCTTCAAAGATTAATGAGATTTTCTGGCATATAACTTCTAAGTTAAACCAGTTAAATATTTAAATAATGTAAATTAAAAATTGCGAAGCTGTTTCTGTTAATGAATAATATCTGCATATTTGATTAGATTTATGGAACTTCAGCATACGTACACATATTTAAATAATTATTAAATGTTCTTAAATAAAGTGTTTTGAAAAACTGTTTTTTTTTTTTTCTGTGTTATTTTAAAAATTATACCAATACTCTGTAATATTTTTTTTTTTCAGAATATTTTGTTTGGATATCTTAATATATAGTTAAAGAAATGTTTATTTTTTTTTTTTCATGCATATATTTCATAAAGAAAATAGTAACAAATACCAAACTTATTTATACATAAAAAAATAAATGATGTAAGTTACACATTTGATTTCTAGTTATTAAGGGTTATGTTTAAAGAAATTAAAAATCAGTTCATAAACATATTTCAGAACGTATAGTACGTATCAAAGAAACTTAATTACAATTCGTTTCATTACAATTTTGCTAATTTCTGAAGCAATTTTAAAATAATCTGTTAAATAAAAAAATAAATAAACGGATAATTGAGTCACATGCCAGGGGATTTGATTCCTACCAAATATTAGCCAAACAACTTATTTCAAATGACCAAGGTTCGTATCTAGTTTCGCTTTTTGAAAACAAAAAATAACAACTAAATCTGAAACATTTTTTATACAGTTTGAGAAATTTATATTTTCTTTCCAACTGTCAAATGAACGATTTGTGGAAGATCAACCTTTGGCCAGGTTAGTTCAGTTGGTAGAGTGTTAGATGGTAACTCCCCGGTTCGAATACTGGTCTGGTTATTTATCGTTTTTGTAGAAATTAATTTGGTTCATACATCAAAGATTTTTGGTACAAATGGTCAAAGTTATATTTTCTGCTAATTCATTACAGTTTTAATTGTAAGATATCGCGAATTTTTAATCTGATAAGTGTTTTCGTTAATACAATATAAATGATAATTTTCACTTTATATTTAAAATATAATTTTGGTCATGGGTTCATAAAGGAAAACAATAATAATAATAATAATAAAATAAAAATAAAAAATGAATGTGCAATAAATAACTAAAATAAAATTAGTAATTACACATAAAACTAAAAAAGTGATTTTAAAAAGTTTCAAGCAGAAAGAAAATGTGTTTTTTAAAGCGTACAAATTTTAAAAGTAAACTTTATTCAGTTTAGACACAGTCAAAAAATTTTTAATATATTTTTATGAGCCAAAAATTCACATGTTTTGCTAAAAATGCTTATTTTTTAATTTGCAATATTTATTTAAATATTATGTACAAAAGTGTCTTCAATTAATGCGACATTATATTCTTTTTTCCGGCTTTTTGGATGTCTGAATTATAAATATATCAAAAATTATTTTTTAATCTACGTGATTTGCTAAGAAAAAAAAGTATTGTACTTCGTGCAAGCTTTTTTTGCCTGTATCTATGAATCTGATTAACATTTTGAAATATTCGAATGGTATAATTTAGGTAGCCTAAAAATCTGTTCATTATCATTGAGTTAGGTTCATTCAGTCGTTTTCACGTGATACTCTGACAAATATACCGTTACAATCCTATAGACACGACAACACATACATATAGAGTAAATACTTCGAAAGCATTTTTAGCTTCCCTGATGTCTAAAACGAGAAGACTACGCAATATTTTTCGATTCTGAGCAATTTACAAAGTTGGATATTATTTATATCGATAAATAATAAATTCCTGTTCGTGTACATATATAAAGAGAGAAAGAGAGAAACAGAGTAGTGATATTTAGATTTGTATCCTCGTTAACCGGAACAAGCTTAACGTGAATTATTTTAACATGAACTGTTTCTACAATGCTCGTCAAAATGAATACGAATCATGATGTTTTTTCGCCTTTTAATATAAATTTGCTTAACATGAAATTTTGCTTAACTTTTTTGGGCTCCCATAGAAACATTTCAACGGTTAGCATGAACAAAAAATCTTAGAAAAGTGTGAAAATGTCGCTTAATTGAGAACTATGAAATAATTTTTTTACAGCGTTTTAAACACAAGTTTTCTTTAAACAGTACTGATATCTTTTAGGAATACAAAATGTGTCAACAGCTTAGTAATGCTTCAAAAATTGAGTCTTGGACAAATTTCCCAAGGAATTATTTTTTTCCGTCTGTGTTTAAGTGAATGAAGTATTATCGCTACAAGCTTAAAGAAATCAAGATTAAAACTTGTTTTATTTCATTATATCAATCCTTTTGTTGTTATGAATGAAATCACTTATTAGGAAGGATACATCTCTCATATCCATGACCTTTCCCAATATATATATATGTGTGTGTGTGTTATCTTTCTCTGACCATTCTTGTTAGTTCTGCTAGAGATACCTGGTGTAGTTGAGTATAATTGCTGGCAATTTTCAGCGATTTTGACCTTGCAAAAATGTTTGATATTTTAAATGGTCAAAAAAAAAAAAAAAAAAAAAACAGGATTAGTGAATAAATAAAGAATTCCTAAGAGTTCTTTATCAATATTTTTAAAAACAGAGAAAAAAAAAGAAACAGCATGTGGGCGAAATAATTTTGAGCCGAACCAAAATACAGTGTAAATTGCTAATAACGATGAAGTAGAAAAAGCATTATTTTGATGAATAAGTATGAATAAAGAGAAAAGTTAAAATCTTCCAATTTTCAAGTAATTTTACAAGAAAGAGCTTCGTTTTTCGTCAAAACTTTGGTTACTAACAAATTCTTGTGTACACCAGGTTGACTACAGTGGGTAAACGGAAACTTCAGAGTTTCCAATAAAGGTTTGCTAAAAAAGCTGCTAAGGAATTTACAAGAAATAAATTAAGATGCCTTTTAATTTAATATTCCCTAACGGATATATTAAATTGCAATAAAGCTCCTTTTTTTAGAAGGTTATTAACTATAAAAATATAAGTAAATGGCATAGTGGAATACGTAGTAAATGAAGTTATTCTTTTTAATATTTATTATTTGACCAGAATAGACAATTTACCTTTATTAAGCATGGGAAATTGCAGCTGTTTAAAAAACATAAAATAAAACTAAACAAATTAACTAATTTATTAATTAATAAAAACATTCCATTGATAAGTGATTTCACAAAAAAAAAAAAAAAAAAAAAACGTGTGTTACAATAGATTTGTTTAATAAAAGCTTCAAAGAAACGGAAAAAAATTAAAAGAAAAACAAAATATTTGTTTCATCTAAATAACTGCACTGATCATTGAGACATTTCCGAATTTACAGCGATCCAGTTGGAATTTACAAAGAAAACTTGAAAAATACAGTCATGTAATCAAGGGATTGTAAGATGCATAAAAGTTTACTATGAATAGAAATTCTTCTCAATTTCTTTTATTTTCCATTAATTCATTAGATACATTTTACACAATTCAATGTGCGCGAAAAGAAATACTCACGCACTATTAGTACTGAAAATGCTTCTAAGGAATCTTATTTAAAAGTTTACATTGAAACAAAACAGACAATAAGTCTGAATACTTCAGGAACGAAAGCAAGCAGTACTTTTGAAAAATACATGTTAATAAAAAAAGAAATATTTAGTAACATCACCTTTTGTTACAAAGAATGAATAATTTAATCAAATTAAATGTTACAAACGCAGTAAATTCAAAACACAATTTAGGTTATTCTTCGGATTCAGATGAAGACTATGACGAATTATCAGAATGAAAAAACTGAAGATAAAAATAAATTAATCAATTTAAGTTGGAATTCTCATGATTTACACCTGAACTAACCTAGAAAATTTATAACCGGCATATTATGCGAAAAGGCGATTTCATGCTTTCATTCTGAATTTTAAGGGACTTCAACAAAAACAAAAACAATATGGGACGACTCCATTTTAACTGTAGATCTGTGGTTTGATTTCTGTCTAGGACATTTTACCCCTTGAAAAAAAATATTCAATTTTCAACTTACGAATTAATCAAGTTAGAGTAAGCAAACATTTTCATATTAAAATAATTATTTGATTATATAAAAACCATAAGAGTTTTGTGGTACAAACATAAAATTTCAATGACTCATATTTGATGCCATAGATAGATAAAAGGATTTGTTTAAAAAAAAAAAAAAAACTGCTGTGAGAAGAAAACAATCACATATAATATATACACAGGGGGAGTTTGACATAATCTGCCAAACGAAAGAGGTGATAGAACAGCCCATGGGGAGCATAAAACACCATAGAAACCCTGTCCTATCTGTAACCGTTTCCGAGTTATGGTAGATAGAAGAAAAATCTGTTTTTTTTTTCATCACGTCTGAAAAAACCCAAATTTGTGAGCTTTCTGAAAGACTTCATGCTAAATAAGCATATATTTGGAAAGACCAGAAAAAATCCTATTGGGTGACACAATTTACATCAGGATACCTTAATTTGACGACGAGCTACAAGCGCTAAAACATTAGCAAAGTTTAAAATCGAGTTGTCACCAAATTCTTTAACCGGCAATTCTGCAAACACCGTTCAAGCTGCAATCGGTCAAATTTACCAGAAACTTCTCTATTCCACAAGCTTTAGAATGTGCCCACAATAAACCATATCGGTGTTTTAGTTTAGGAGAAATGTAGCCTTTTGTTTGAAATACATTCATCACTGAACTCGATGTTCGTCCAGAAGGAGACTCACGGGGTGCCATGGTCGTTCCTGATTTCATGTCCGCTTTCAGCCCGCTGTTTTGTCAGATGCAAAAAAGAAAGTTTTAAAGACAAGCAAGGAAAGAAGCAGTTATATTAGTACAAAAGAAGTTGTTGTAGTACAAAAGAAGAATGACGTTTCTCACGTATTTCACAAAGCAATATGAAAAAAAAAAAGTGAAATTTAGTGCGCTGCTGAAATTGGTCACCATCACGCCTGATACATGCCCTTGCTCTCTTACGAACGGAAACCACAGTAGTTCTTAGGGAAAGATCATCCCTCAGTTTTATTATTGCATCATTGAGCCGGCTGTTAAATTTTACAAACTGGCAACTTCTGTTCGGTAGACTTCTTGCTTCTGGAAACACCAAAGATAGAAGTGCAATGGAGTGAGATCTGGTGATCTAGCTAGCCAAGGAATTGATCCATTACGACCAATCCATCGCGGATACTGCTGAGTCATGAAGTCCCGAACGGCATTAGAAAAATGTGCAGGGGCCCCATCGTGTTGGAAAATGATTTCCGCTCGCTGGGGTACAGGAATGACATCAAGTAATCCTGGAATGTGATGTTCCAGAAACTCCAAATATGTATTGCTTGTCAGATGACCTTGGAACACATGTGGACCTATCAAGCGATCGCTAACCACTCCAAGCCAAAAATTTAAGCTGACTCGCGTCTGGAACGATGGGTTTCCTGTTACAAATGGATTTTGTTGAGCGTAATGATGCCAGTTACGTAAATTTAACATGCCATCACGATGGCAAAGTGACTCATCTGTCCACAGTATTGTTCTAAGAAAATGGTGTTCCTCAATATCTCACAACCCCCCTTTTTCCTACACCTATTGATATCGCCGCGGAAGCAGGTAAATAGGGGAATTTATGGGGCGCGCCCAATTTATGATACATCACATTTGGCGGCTTATCACTTTGTCTGTTGGCGTCAGTTAGCGCCACCGTTAGACGATCTACGCTGATTACTAGACGTTTGCGACAGCGGAGTTTGTGACTATATTATTATAGAAATTATTTGAAGAAATATTGCGCCTTTCACCACAGATTGTAAAGATAGTCATAATACATAAGAAATCAGACTTTTATTTTTATTTTATTTATTATGTTATTTAGCTGAACAATATTTTTTGTTTAATAATTTATACTCTTTTTATAACTGCAATTTAAAACAATTTGCATAGTAATAAATGATGATTTCACATGCGATTTTAAATAAATATATTCGTTTTATCATTTAACTTTTAAATAAAATAAACTTCAGTTTATTTTGAAAGAAAAATTAGATTCATTCATGCTTACTTCCATTTTATATTAATATATTCCTAAATAAAATTATTTTATGTAGGAGTAATATTTAATTTTGTAAAATAATTTATTCGGATTAAATAAATTATTAAAAATAATTATACAATTATTTAATTCGGGAATATAGTTCAGAAGTAAATTATTTGTTATTGCTTTTACATTCTGAGACATTTTCTATAATATTATTATTCTTTGTAAATTTGTCTGAACTGAAAAAGAAACAAAATGATAATAATAATAATTGTTTATATATATATATGTATGTGTGTGTGTGTGTGTGTGTGTATTTCATAAATGAAACTTAAATTAATTTTTAGATTTTGCATGATATTTTATATAAATATCTTCGTTTATTTATTCTTATTTAAATACATTAAATTTCAATTCATTTTGACAGAAAAATTAGAAGCATTTTCAGCTTTTATTTTATATTAATATATTTCTAAATAAAATTATTTTATTCAATATATATTCAATTATTTTATTGGAATATACCTGAGAAAAAACTTATATATATTATTGCTTTTTTAAATAAATAAATTCTGTATAATGTTATTTTATTCATAAATTTGACTGAAAAGTAAATTAAAATAAATAAATAAGTATTTTGTTTAATTAATTATGTTTTCCATAACTAAAATTTAAATCAATTTTCAAAGTAATAGTTGGTGATATTCATATAATTTTACAAAAATACTTTCATTTATTAACAATTATTTATTTTGATAAATTCAATTTCAATTCCTTTTTAAAGAATAATTAGATGCAGACAAAGTTTAGTTTACATTAATATATTCTCCCCCCCCCCTTTTTTTTTTTTTTTTGCAGCAATGCACCGAAAAAATAATATACTTTCTTAATTACTTTTTAAATTCTTAAAAAGAAAAAAAAAATCAGCTTATAATTGGTTTTAAAATTATAATCATGTGAAAAGAAATTTCATTAACCCAAACTATTAATATCTGAAGTGCATGTGTGTATGGGTGGGGGGGGGGGGAGGGCGAAATATTCTTGTTTTACTGGTAGAAATACATAATGGACATTTAATTTTTTAAAAATCATAAATTTCCTAATAGCAAAATAATAAAATTGAAGTATATTTTAATGATTTTATTGTTATTCATACAGCAATTGATTGTAGAGTGCCATTCATTAAGAACAAAATAATAATAATAATAATAATAATTTAGTCATTTTGCCAATAATATGTTTATCTTCTATTTTTTAAATAAATAGTTTCTCCTCTGATTATGATACTTGAAATATTAAATTTTAATATACATGAGCAAACCTTTCTTATTTAATAGATATAAATTTCTTGTAATGCAATATAGAGTAATCCTTTTATTTTCCATTTTGTTTTAATAGAAAAAAAAAATTAGCGTACCAGAATTACATCACTCAATTCAATTTTAAAAAAGAGAGAGAGAGAGTGAGTGGCAATTAGAAAGAAACTACGAATTACAAAAGAAAAAATATAGAATCAAAAATGAGAAAGCGATCACATTCGTTTTTATAGTAAGTCTATATTAAGTTAAAAGATGGCGCCAAAATTTTTCTCTCTCAATAATACTTAGAAATTCTTCTCTAAATTGGAGCATGCGCAAATTGAAAGGAGCTCCGCTTCCGCAAACGCCTTGTACGCTGATTGGTCTGTCTTCAAAAATGTCCCAGGGGCTTTGCCCAGGGCTCGTCTCTCCTCAGACACTTTTTGCTGAGCAACCGTAGGGTGAAGTCGCTTATGCGAGGGACTGCGGTCAGCAGATATTCATACTTGATTTTTATTTATTATTTTTTTGATTGATTGATTAATTCTTTACTATGGATGTCCACCTATACACCAGCAAGCAAGAAAAAAATCTACTTATTGTAGATGGCTATACTTATTATGAGAAAAGAAGATTAAAAAGCGGGGAAATCGTGTGGCAGTGCAGCAGAGAAAAAAAATGCACTGCAAAAGTGTATACGATGCCGAACAAAACATCTATCTCAAGGCTTGATAACGTGCATTGTCATGAAAAGGATGAAAATTTACCAACGAAAATACTTAATCAAGCCGCAAAAAGGAAAGCTGAAGATATTTTAGAGAGACCCTCTAAAATTATTCATAAAGTAATTGCTGAAAATACAACTTACTTAGAAAACCTGACTAATAGGAATGTTAATAACTTGAAACAGAGTATTTACAGGAAAAGAAGAAAACAGATACCAAGCCTTCCGAAGAACAGAGTAGAAGCAATAGAGAAATTACTAGACATGGAAGTGAAGTCGGTAAAAGGCGAAGAATTTCTGTTATATGCTGATGCAGATTCTGGAATAGTTATTTTTACCTGTGATTCCAATCTTGAATTTCTTATCAAATGCAAAAAAATTTACATGGATGGAACATTTAAGTACTGTGCAAAGCTTTGGTTACAACTCTTTACTGTTCACGGTATAGAAAAGGGCAGGTATGTGCCCCTGGTTTTCTGCTTATTGCCAGATAAGAAAGAAGACACTTATGCAAAATTATTCAAGACAATAATCGAGAAATGTATTGAACGCAATCTCAGTTTCCAACCAAGTCATTTAGTGGTTAATTTTGAAATTGCCATTCATAGCGCCATTAAAACAACATGGCCTAATGCAGCAGTGCAAGGCTGCAAATTTCATTTGCACCAAGCTTGGTATAGAAAAATTCTCAGTCTTGGTCTTGGCAAAGAATTCCGGCTGGCTGAATCAAATGAAGTTGGCCAGTGGTTAAAAAAAACATTCGGACTGTCCTATTTAAAACCGAATGATGTTGGTGACTGCTTTGCATTAGATTTGGTTCCAATCCAACCTCCAGATGCGAGAGTTTCGGAGTTTGTAGACTATTTAGTAGAAAACTATATTGATGAACAAGAGGCAAAATTTCCTCCTACAATGTGGGCCAATGCCGATGCTTCATCTGAAAATACAACTAACGCATGTGAATCCTTTCATTCACATTTTAATGCTTGTTTTTATCACACACATCCTCACATTTTTCATTTCGTGGAAGTTTTACTGCAGAGCCAGACAGATTCTTACATTCGAATGTCTAGTGCGAAAGAAGAAAAACCAGTTTCAAAGACAATCCTCCAGAGGCGTGAAAATTTGCACAAAATGCTTACTATGTATTTGGAAGGCAACCTCAACAGGATTGCTTTGGTAAGGTTTGCCAGTCATAAATTTAAACCTATATGATATCACAATAAAACGTTCATATATTTAACATTTAATGCCCCTAAATTAAGGGAAGAAAGCTGCTCGACAAATGAAAAAATTGTTCATTTTACCACTCTCAACAAGAATTATTCCTGTAACATGTTTTAATTGCTAATTTTAATAAAAATGCTAGCTTAAATGCTTTATTTAGCATAATATGAAAAATGTCGCCGAAACTCGCCAAAGATAAATTCTTAATCCCTGAAACGGCGGAAAAGTAATGCCTTTGGAAAAGGGGGGGAAGACATTCGGCGGAAACGATACGTAGGGGTAACTACTGATAACATCCTGGGGGAGTTCGTAATGCTCTGCGGCGGAATCGATATTCGCCCAACTCAGCTGCAAATTATTTCACGGTGAAGAAATTGTACATGGGGGAGACTAAAGTCGAATACTAAAAAATCACTTTCTGTGAATTTGGAATTTTTTTATTTTGAAGGGGGGAAAAGGGGGAAAAATAGATTTGGAGGGGGCAAAGGGGGAAATTAGTTAGAGAGGGAAATCCGTTCTAGACCCACACATGAAGCACCTCATTTTAAAGGTCTTGAATTTCATGTCGATTGGGGATGTTTGCATACAATATAGTTTGCCCTCTGGTGGTGAAAAATGGAACTAGGTGATTTTGTTGTAGACCCTATCCTGTTACTCCTTATTTTAAAGGTCTTGGAATTTCCTGACCATTAGTGATGTTGGTCAACACACTGTGCCCCAGGTGGTGGAAAGTGCACCTGAAGGATTTTACAGTTGACACCACCGCGTGACACCTTATTTGAAAGGTCTTGGAAATTCAAGACGATTGGGGATAAAGGTCTTAAAATTTCATGTTGATTGGGGATGTTTGTATACAATATAGTGCGCCCCTAATGGGGAAAAATGGAACTATGTGATTTTGCAGTAGACCCTATCATGTAACACCTTATTTAAAAGGTCTTGGTATTT
>OZ005652.1:141776085-141843085 GCA_963930645.1 Salticus scenicus | reverse complement strand
CCTGACCGTTGGTGTTATTCGAAGAGAACACGCTGTGCCCCTGGCGGTGGAAAGTGCAACTAAAGAATTTTGCAGTTGACACCACCATGTGACACCTTATTTGAAAGGTCTTGGAAATTCAAGGCGATTGGGGATGTTCGTATACAACATACTGCGCTCCCTGGTGGAGGAAAGGGGATTTTGCAGCGCGTGCATAGCATGCCTGCTATACGGACCTCAACCACAGGCAGCGGTAACACTAGTCAGAGGTTCGTTCGGTTCAAGGTTAATTTTTGAGAATTTTTTCATGTTATTAGCAGCCTACATATACGTGCCGCAGGCACTGGGTCACGAGCCTGGGTTCCGTTCTGTTTGAGGTAATTTTTTTTGTTATAGATCATTATTTGTTTTGTGTTGTTTTCATTTAAAAATAGAAATTCAATTAAAATCGAGTTAAAGGTATAAAACCATACAAATTTGAGGTGCATTTAAGGTTATTATCATAGGCCTGGGCAATGCTGGGCGGGTTCGTTCCGTTCCAGGTTAATTTTTTGGAATTTTTTCATTTTATTAGCAGCCCGTGTATGCACTGCCGCTAGCACCGGGGTCACAAGGCAGAGTTTCGTTCGGTTCGAGGTAATCGTTTTGTTACAGCTGATTATTTTTATTTCGCAATGCTTTTATTTAAAAACATAAATTCAAACAAAATCGAGGTAAAGATATAAAGCAATACAAATTTAAGGTTCAGTTAAGGTTTGTTATCATGGGCTCGGGCAACGCCGATCGGATCAGCTAACATATAGTTGTAGTATTAAACGAAATAGAAAATAAAAGATAGGATCTGTATATTTGGAGTCAGTTTGATGTCACATTGTCAATACTTTGTAGAAAGTGATGTCATATACAGATTTTCTACTTATAAGCACTTTTCCGACTTTCTTTTTTTAAGTGAAATGTCGTAAATTATATTAGATGTTTTAACATGAAATACATTTAAATAATGAGACGACGAATCTTGAAACATTACGGTCAATAAAGTGATCGTCGAATTTGAAGGGTTCCAGCTAGTATATTATTTTATTTTTTAAATATATGAATTATTTTATGAAAAATTTCTAACACACACACGCACTGATGAAAAAAAAAATATATATATATATACATAATATATACACACACACATATATATATATATACATATATATATATATATATATATATATATATATATATATATATATATATATATCTTTATATATATATATTACTTTTGTGCGTGTGTATGTCACTGAACTCCTCCTAAACGGCTGGACTGAGTTTAATGAAATTTTTTGTGTGTCTTCAGGTGGATTCGAGAATGGTTTAGATTTACAAATGAAAGTTGTAACTTAATTAGTTCTTTCTTAATTAATTTTTAACCAACTCTTTCAACAACTTTTCCACCTAGATGGCGTGAGTTGTCGTAAACACGATGTCAGAATTTATTTAATGTTGAAATGAATAATATTATAGTTTTAAAAAATTAAAGAACACGCTTTTATAGAAATGTGAACTAAAAAGCACGAAATATCTATCTTAGTATTAAAATTCAGGGTAAGAGAAAATCGTGGGATTGACACACCGTAATATTTACATACATTTAAATTTTTAATTAAAATAACTTAGAATTAACAAAAACCATTTTTAAAAAAAAATCTCCCCTAACTGGGATCGAACGCTGGGCCTTTAGATTCGTAGCGCAGCGCCTTACCTCGACGCCGCATCGTTCACGTAGGAAAAGTATTTTTTTTTACAATATAAATTTTTTGTTTGCTCCCAGAGAAGTTACAAACAAACATACATACATACATATATACAGGTGAAGCTAATAAAAGCGTGTTAAAAATGAATTTTTAATCGTATCTTACGAAGTGTTTAAAATATTTTTTCAAAATTAATATTTTTAGAATCGTAACCGTATCTTACGAAGTGTTTAAAATATTTTTTTCAAAGTTAACATTTTAGAATCGTAAACACGATGTCAGAATTTATTTAATGTTGAAATGAAAAATGAATTTTTAACCGTAAGTGTTTAAAATATTTTTCAACGTTAATATTGTTAAAATGTTAAAATTAGTTAAAATGGTATATTCTTTTAAAATATTCGTCAATATCCGACGGAGTTATTTTATGTTAAAGTAAAAAATGAATTTACTCTACAGCAAAACAAATTCGTCTACTATTCGCTATAGTGTTGACTACACGTTTCTCGGCCAAAGCAGAGACATTATGGGATAATCACAAAGATTCAATGACTAATGATATATTGCATCAACATCGTTCACGGTGCAACGATCTAACGATAGTATTCAGTGACGCTATGTACAATGAAACATTGATTGCTACTGAAGATCTTTGCATTATCATTGCCAACTTACCACTCAGTCATTTCGGTATGCATTCAACAAATCGAAATGCGTCTGATTTAATAAGCACTGAATTGAATCGTGAACTACAATGCAATACTGTAGAAATGGCAGCGATTGTTGCTCGCAATGTCCCACTAATGAATGAAGAACAAAGAACCATTTACGACCGCATCATGCTCGCAGTTTTGGCAGGACAAGGTGGATTCTTTTTTTTTTTTTGGGGTGCACCAGGTGGAACTGGCAAAACATTCCTTATTTCGCTAATTCTCGCCGAAATACGATCAAATAATGGCATCGCATTGGCTGTTGCATCATCTGGCATTGCGGCAACTTTATTGGATGGAAGCAGAACAGCTCATTCATTATTTAAACTGCCACTAAATATTCAAAATAACCCAGACGCAGTGTGCAACATAAAAAAACAATCGTCCATGGCCACAGTGTTGAAATAGTGTAAAATTCTTATCTGGGATGAATGCACTATGGAATACAAACATTCGATTGAGGCGTCGAACAGGACATTGAAAGATATAAAAAACAACGACAAACTATTTGACGGCACTCTGTTACTCTTTTCAGGTGATTTCAGACAAGCATTTCCCGTTATTCCGTGTTCAACATACGCTGATGAGATCAACGCGTGCTTAAAATCATCGTCATTGTGGCTTAATGTTGAAAAAGTACAACTGAAAATAAATTTGTGCGTTCAAAAGCTTCAAGATCCATCCGCTGAAACATTCTCAAAACAATTGTTAGATATCGGCGATGGAAAAGTTACTACAGATGAAGCTGGATGCATAAAATTACCGACCGATTTCTGCACAATCATTGATTCTCAAGATGCTCTTATTGACCAGATATTTCCCGATGTACACAGACGATACACAAATCATGAGTGGCTGGCAGAAAGAGCAATTTTAGCAGCAAAATATGTGGACGTCAACGAATTGAATCTCAAGATACAACATTTGTTACCAGAAGACTTGGTGTCATACAAATCTAATGATACAGTTTGCGATGCCACCAAAGCTGTAAATTATCCTAGAAAGTTTTTAAACTCATTGGATTTAGCAGGCATGCCACTGCATATTTTACAACTGAAGGTTGGATCTCCGGTTATTTTGCTTCGTAATTTGAACCCACCACGGTTGTGTAACGGCACGCGATTAGTCATAAAAAAATTTAATGAAAAATGTTATCGAAGCCATCATTTTAAATGACAAATTCCGAGGTGAAAATATATTACTACTGCGAATTCGTATTATACCCACAGATGTGCCAATTCAATTTAAACGCCCTCAATTTCCAACTAGATTGGCATTTGCAATGACTATCAATAAGTCTCAGGGCCAAACGATGTCTGTCTGTGGCCTAGATTTGAGCACATCATGTTTTTCACACGGACAATTATACGTGGCTCTCGAGTGGGCAAACCATCCAGTTTGTTTGTATTGGTGAAAGATGGGATAACAAAAAATATTGTACACTCTGTTGCATTAAGGGAATGATATTGTTTTTTAGTAATATTGTTATAAGTAGATATATGTATATAATTTTACAGAATCAATTTTAATAAATTAAAAAAATAAATGTTTGGTGCTTTGTTATTTTTATATTCTTTCACCGTTCACAGCGCTCCATACATCTTCCACTTATGTACCACATCCTAACACACTTACAATAAGTTAGTTTTTTTTTCCTAGCAAAATATTCTCTAGAAATAACTTATATGACAAAACAACGTTTGTCGGGTCAGCTAGTATATATATATATATATATATATATATATATATATATATATATATATATATATATATATATATATATATATATATATATATATATATATATATACATATATATATATATATATAAATAAAACATTTTATTTATATATATATAAAACATTTTATTTTGGTTCCTGTTGACAAAGCTTCTAGTAATTATGGTATCATTTGAAAGAAATTTTATTTTGAAAGAACTTTAGATGAACTTAATAATGATTTTTACTATACAAAAATAAATTTGAAATCCACTGTTGTTAAAAAATGTTTTACTGCTTATTCTAAGCAGATTAAATCACTTTTTTCATATAATATAAGAGTCTTTAATGAAAGTAATATTCCCTTTTTATTTTTAACACCTAAGTTTCATAAAAATCCTGTTAAATTTAGATTCATTTGTTGTACTACTAATAGTATTGGTAAGAATTTCAATATTAAATTACAGTTTTTTATGAAAAAGATCTATGACTTTTTAAAATCTAAGTATAAGAATTCTAGTTATTTTTGGTCAATTGATAATAGTCTTGAATTAATTAATAAAATTGCTTTTAAACCTTTATCTATTCAAACTTATGACTTTGAAAACCTATTCAGTAATATTCCTATAAATGAACTCTATAATATTCTTAAAAATATTTTTGACATTTTTTATATTGAAGATGAATTGAATATTCCTCGAGATTTTTTTCTTAGTCTTTGTCATTTTTGTTTAAATAATAATTATATCTTTTTTCATGACAAAGTTTTCAAACAGTCACATGGTATTGGCATGGGAACCAATTACTCTTCCTGTGCGGCTAATCTTTTCTTATTTTTCTTTGAATATCAGTTCACTGTAACTCATAATATATGTTTACATGCTTATCGATATATCGATGATTTAATTATTTTCAATATTGATTTTGATAATTTTTCAAGTTTAATTTATCCAGATTGTTTAAAATTAAATAAAGCCAACAATAATAATTATGAAGCTGATTTTTTGGATATTTCATTTATTATAAAAGATAATAATTTATATACTGATTTATTTGACAAAAGAAAAAACTTTAACTTCATTACTAACTGTATGCCGCATTGGTATTCTAATCTGAGTCACAGAATTTACATAAATATTGTTATCAACCATATATTAAGAATCAAAAGGTTATGTAATTTAAAATTTAATTTTGATAAACAAGTTTTCAATTTTCAAGCTTTATTATATTACAAGAATTTGTATCCTTTGAATTTTATATTTCATTATACAAAAAAATTTGAATTTTTTGTGTCAGTGCCGCAGTATCTGCTTTTTGATTGGTGATCCATATAGGTGTCCAGTTTGATGCACTTGGTTCAAAGCCTTCTAGGAAAACCATTTTGCTAATGTTTGGAGTTATTTTGTATCGCCAGACCTGGAAAGTTCTTGGACATCTTTGGATACGGAAAGAAAATTTAGTGTTTTTTCAAGTTTTTAAGCTGGAATGAATTTTGAAGATGTTGTTTTTCTCGCAGGTGGTGAGTTTTTTCATCTTTTCTAGTAGGTTCGGGTGGGGATATGTTTGGCTAGCATTTCATATATAAAAATCTTTTTCTTGTATATTTAATAGTTTTTTGCTGGCTATAATATGATTTTTAATAAATTGAAATTCATTTTTTATCAAAACTTAAATTTAAAATTTCAATAAATGTAAAACTTTACACATTGTTTTCCATTACTATTCAGTTTGAATTACATTTGGAGTATGCTAGCCTGCATGTCTTTTGAAACCTGCTAGTACTACATAGTTTTTTTAATTTTTAATTGCTGTGTTCCCACCTGCTGAAGAGATTGACACAGCGTAATTTGAATTTCTAGCTTAAATAGTGTTTAAATCTAACCAATTTTCTTGTTTATTAACATTGTTTAATAAGTTTTTCTTGTTGTTTGTTACTTTTCACCTTCATCTCATCTTTTATCTTCAATTAAATTTATTATATATATATATATATATATATATATATATATATATATATATATATATATATATATACACACATGTAACGCTTTCATCTAGAACAAATAAGGGGTGATTTTCTAAATTCCTAAACTAGAAATATAGATTTCAGAGCTATTCGTCTAAGGCACGTCTATAACCTGATTGCACAAAATGCTCGAGAATTTCTAGTCTATACATTTCTAGATGGTGAAACAATATGAATATTATGAATATTTCGAATTCTTTGTATTACGAGGAATTCTTGAATATGGTAATAAACCAAGGTAATAATTGCTAGAACTCGCCTCTTGTGATCGCATTTATTTTCAGAGATTTTTAAATAAGTTTGACCTCGAAAATATTGGTAAACCCTCTGCAATTCTAATAGGAGTTTCTAGAACTTGCTTTCAAAGGGGACTAGAATTTATAAGGATGACATGGAACTATTTTTACTAGAGCTAACTATTTAGTTTCTACATGTCAGTTAAAGGATTTTTTCTCAGTGTATATTAATATACATTTAAATATTGGTAAAAATAGTCACACGACAAAAAATGTGTTAATGAAGGATTATTTTTATTACTTCAAATATTTTCGAAATATATCTTATAGAATTTTTTTTACGCGTAAACAGAAAAAAAAAATTCGTAGGAGAAGTATTACTTAGCAATTTTTATGTAAATAAACGACTCAAACTCTTATTGTCTTCGTTCGACAATCTTCGATAGTTCACTGCAGAGAGAATATGCTCAAGTATATTTTTTCCCCTTAGATCGGAAGAAAAAATAAAAGTTAGCTGCAAATATTTAATTCTATAAATCATTTAGTAAAAATGAAATCCTTTTTTTATACGCCTCTTTTTATCCTCAACACTTTTTACTTTACTTTAACTTATTTTATTTTATGTATTTATTTTTTAAATTCCAATGATATTTAGAATTAAAAAGACTGCAAAAAAATCTATTTTTCTGTGAAACGTCACAAGTAAAAAACAACTGAAAAAGAAATATTGTGAAACGATTTTTTTCCCTACAATTTTATAATTTGCGTAGAAATATTAATTCATTTCCATCCCTCTACGTCGATCATTATATTGGTTAAACGACTGCGTCCTTTTTCTCCTCTTTATAATGAATTCCTTTAAACAGCGAATGTCGACATGAAAAGGTAGTTTTTCCTTAATATATCTATACACATTTGTTACCCATAAAAAATTGTCAAAAAAGAAGAATGAAAGAAAAAACCTTTTTAAATTAAATTCTAGAAAAAAAAAAAAATCTAAGTAGACTCATAACCACTAAAACTACAATTAACATTGAACATAACTGTACAGTCGGTAACAAAACTGTCCGAACACTAGCAAAAATTCCTATGTAAAAAAGTACACTTTATACGCTTTTGTTAAATAAATCCGTGTCGAATCCTTTTCTTAGTCAATCTAAGAACTTGATTCGATAAGGATTTATTTAACAAAACGTATGAAGTGTACTCTTTTTTCATAGGAATTTTTGCTAGGACACTTTTATTACCGACTGTATATATAAATAAATAAATAAATATATATATATATATATATATATATATATTCCTCCATATTTTGCAAATCAGTAAATATTAAAAATTACTTATTTCTTTATTTATTCAGATAATTTCCACAATCAATATAAAAAACTAAATTTATTACTCGAAAATTTATTATTCCAAACATAATCGACGGACCCCTCTCACTATGACAGAAAATTTCCTTAAAATTGCATTTTATATTATAGTCTAAACAAATATGTTATTTCAGCTTTTTTGCTACACACAAAAGGATTTAATAAATAATTTAAAGTTAGTTACCTAACGATAACATACGTATGTGAAATTACAGTTATGGAGGTAATGTATGATTACTACAGATATTGGGTTAATGTATAAACTAAAACTAAGAACCTATGTATTATATTTAAATTTTGAACAATTATGAGTATTATTTTATATTTGAAAAAATATCTTTTGAGATTCCTTATCATTTAACAAACGGATAAACAAAGTCTTTTTGTCGATAAATTGGAACAAGACTGAACTACTGTACCTGAACAGAGCAGAAAGGGTAAACTCCCCACCGCAAATTTCTACCAAATAGAGGGCATTAAAATTGGCAATAGAAAACTTGAATTCTAAGAACAGGTAATCTTACATAAAAATTTAAAAACTGGCTAGCACATTGCAACCATTATATATATATATATATATATATATATATATATAGAGATAGATAGATAGATAGATATATATATATATATATATATATATAGATATATATATATATATACAGACCTTTTAATCTTCTAGGGTGGATAGTCTTGAGGGGTCGGGGACTTCAACCAAGCCTGATAAAAATTTGGTATGAGACAGATGTGAAAAAAAAAAACTTATCTATGCGGCCCTAATATGTAGTCTCGCACTAAACCAGCAATGCAACAACAAATTACTCAGTTGCCAACGGCACTTTGCACTGGCCATTGTCAGAAATTATAGATGAACAGCCCCAACCTTGGCAATTTTGGTTCTCTCTGGACTGATTCCAGTTCACCTCAAGGTTATGTTTGAGGCAGCCTATGGTACCCACACAAGATTGCACAAATCTGTCACAAAACATAACCAAACTTTTATGCACAATGATTTCATTAAAAAGCTGAAGATTTAGCGAAAGCACCCAGCAAACATACTTGAAGCACGGTTAGAATTGCATAAAAGGGACATACTAATTTACACGGGTGGCTCCTAAATGTGATCAGGAGCTACAGGTTAGGCCTTAGTAGCATATGAAAACGATCATGAAATTGCCATTTGGTCAGTACCGAAAGTGGAACAGTATTTTCCAAGCTGAACACTTGTCTATACTAAAAGCAGTAGAATATATTAATAGCACAAGGCGAGAATATAGTATCCGCTCTGAGTGCATGTCAGCAATCCAAGCACTCTCCAAATCATTCAACTCCAATAGTCACATCGATAAATTCCAAACAGAAATTACCAAATCTAGCAATAGTTTAAAAGACAGATGGGTGAAAGCCCACGTAGGAATACACGGCAAGGAAACAGATAAACTGGCAAAAGAAGCAACAGAAAATCATAAAAAAACACAAATTGTTCAAACTAGAAAATATATCTCGTATCTAAAAAGACAGCTGAAGGAAATAGGGATTAAAGAATGGCAGTTCGAGTGAGACTGTTGGGATATGGGCAGGTTAACACAGAAATAATTCCCCCAAACCAGCACAAAAACATTAGTTCTCTGCAAGCTCTTTACACAAATGTACACTGAGCAAGGTGCATTCCCAACTTATCTCCATCGCTTCAAAATAAAGGGAAGCCAGCAGTGTGCCTGCGGCATGGAAGAAATGGCTACATCTTATATAATGCCCTCTCACCGCACAACTCTATCTGACCAAAATCAAAACATAAAAAAAAACACTCTGTTACAAGTAACTAGCAAACAACACTCACGTACAAAACAAAGCTAAACAAGTGGTCAAATTGCTCATAAACATCTATGACATCTCAGAATGAATAAAAGTGTACTCCTAAACGACAAGTTCAACAACAGCCTCAACTTTCTCAAAACAGAAACAGTTAACTGGTCGCAAAACAGAATTATGTAACAAATCAAAGTTTAAGCTACAACTCAAATAAGAATATTTAATCAAGCAATTGTGTGCAGTTGAGTTAAAGATCTTCAAAATAAAAATATTAAAACCAAAAGGACTTTCTCAGAGTGCTTAGCCACGAATAAAAATCGTTAGAAAAAAAAAGACTCTCCGAAAATGGTCAGCTATATAAATAAAAATCTATAAGATATAAAAATTGGTACCATTTCTTTCGGTAGTGCCTCCTAAAAAATTTGTTAAAATCAAGAATGTGTAAAAATATATATATAACTTAAAATAGCTCATAGCAACGGCCGGCTCAGGAGCCTGCCTGGTGCCCTTTTCTATTTTTTAACATTTTCACTTTAACATGCGATGATTTTTAACAGATTGGCGCATTACTTCTTTTCAAACATTGCGCTTTTATTTATTTATTTATTTATTTTTAGCAATCCTCATTGTATCAGGTTATTATATTTTCTCGCGCTAGCCATCTAAATACGTTGCTGACCATGCAAAATGCAACACCAAGAAGGAATGCAAATATCACATTTATATTTATTCGGAACATGCATTATAGTAAGAAGAACAAATAATTAAAATTTGAGGAAATTTGGAGTAATATATTTTGAGAAAACAGTACAAAAAGCAGCGACTTCTGTCAGCAATAACAGCACTTATCTGCCTAAGTATTGACTCAAACAGCAGTTTGATGACATGTACGGGTAGAGCAATTAATGAAGCTTCAGCACGATGCCACAGTTCATTGAAAATAGTTATAGATGAGTGGTGACGTGCCAGTTGCTTTTCAAAAGTTAAACAGTCATTTTCACTGGTGCAAGGTCAAGAGAACGCGATGGCCAGAGGAACAGTCGAACACATTCTCTATCAAGGAAGGTCCAGACAATACAGAAAATTTCCGGTTGTGCATTGTCCTTTTAAAATATTTTTCTACGGAGGCGTCGAATACAGGGAATAGTGGCGGTCCATAAGTCATCAGAAATGTAATGGTCGTTATTCAGAGTGCCGGGAATGAAAACAAGTGGTGATCGAGATGTGTATGCAAAGGTACCACATAACCATCACTCCAGGAGGTGACCCAGTATGCGTTTACCAAAACTTTCATAAAGGTGCATCACTGATATGGGTGTCTTTAATGTGTGATCAACGACACTTGGACGCAGGAGTCACCATTCAGACAAATCAGAATCTTGTTTACAGCATCAAGTTTGCCTCATTCGTATTTAACGGCATTGTGAATAACGCACATTTCCAGATTCCATTCGATATAAGCATACTGTCCATCACCAACAGTGATGGTATGGGGTTCCATTGGATACATGTATCGATCACTTCTTGTTCGCATTCCCGGCACTCTAAATAGCGGCCGTTACATTTCTGGTGAGTTAAGGCCGGCTACTCTGCCCTATATTTGAGGCCTCAGCAGTGAAACATTTAAGTAGGAAAATACTAAGTCGGAAGTTGACTGTATTGTCTGGACCTTCCTTGATAGAAAATGTGTTCGACTGTTGCTCTGGCAGGCGCTATTTTCTGATCTCGTGCCGATGAAACTGACTGTTTAGTCGTTGAAAAGCGACTAGTCCGCTACTACTCAACAGTAAGTACATTCGATGAACTGTGGCATCGTGTTTAAGATTCATGAAGTGCTGCACCCGAATATATCATCCAATCGCTGTTTGATTCAATACCTAGGAAGGTAAATGCAGTTATTTGTCCAAAGTTCGCTGTTTTATGTACTGTTTTCTGAGGATATATTACTCCAAATTTCCTAAAAATTTAATCAGTTGTTCTTCCTACTATAATGCATGTGCTCCATAAATTACATTTTGATATTTGCATTCCTTCTTGATGTTGCATTTTGGGTGGCCAGCAGTGTATAAAAAATTATAAAATATGAAATGCATTAAATAATTAAACACTATAAAATCTCAGTATCTTAGTGTGTATATCTGCTGTTATTATTTCTCGTGATGGGGGTCTGGCATTCCCAGTTGTCTATTTTATTTTGGTTTCTTTTTTATCCATATTAAAGCTAATAATGATCCATTCAGCCAATTTTTCTAGCTACTTTCAACTTTCAACTTCCATACTTTCGCTCAGCAGTAGGTCTGGTGACCGTCTTGCGGTAGGAGGTCGGCAGCCATAAGAACAAGTTAAACCACTTTAGACGTTTTCGGCCAAGCTAGGCCCCTGCCTTTGCACGACGATTGAAGGGACATTCGTCAATTTTTACGGGCTCTGTCGTACCACCTTCGTTCCCCAGCTGGCCCATTTTCGCAACACTGGAAGCAGCCCGTAAGAGTGATTATGTTTATTTAAACGAGTAACTCAAATTATTATTATTTATTATTATTTAAAATTATGTTATGTTGTGTTTTTATTGTTTTGTCCATTATCCTTTAATTCTAGCCATGTATAAGTTTTCTTATTTTTTTTTTTTTTTATCACTTTTTATTACCGTAATTTCTGGTAGATAACCAGCAGTTAAGATGTGTCATTTCTCCACCAGAAATTTTATTTAATAGAGAAATCTATACTTTACGAGCTCTTACAAATATAAATTTATTATCAATTGAAATTTCTGGTGCAAAACTGGATTATGTAACTGCGGGGTATCTACCAGAAATTACGGTATATATTTTAAGTTATCCTTTTTTTTTTTTTTGGTATGCAATTATTTGTTTTTTTCCTTTTATTATATAGTTTTATGTTCAATTTATATTATGTTCGTCCCATTTGGAGCTGACGATGTAGCTTTTTCTGGTTCTTGTTAATCTGGTTAATCTGTGCTGCATCGTCAAGTGACTGATGCGGTCGTTAACAGTCCGTCGGGCTAACAACACGTCCCACCCCCGGGGTTGATCAAAAATGAAATGTTAACTTTTTCCCTCTCATTTAGGTATCTCCTGTGCATAACATGTTTTTGTTTCGGTCTTTAATCACCTGCCACGTCAATCTCAGAACATAAATTAAGATAATAACATTGCCAAGGCTTTTTTTCTTCCTTCTCCAGTGTCGATTACGAAATTCTCCTTTCAAGTTTTTATTTCCCCAGACCACTATTCTCCCGCTTTATCGGCATTTAGCAGTCTTCAAGCAGGAGTGCCATTGCAGTTTCTTTTCTCCAGTTTTTCTTTTTCTTTTTCTTAAAAAAAAAAAAAAAAAAAAAAAAAAAAAACTTTTTTACTTTTTTACTTTTGACTAATAATTTTCCGTGCAAAATTACCTTTTGCGGCTTCCCTGCCCATTTCCCTCTTCTCATTTTTTTCCTCTATTTTCTTAGCTAGCTCTGCACCGAATTCAAAATTCCAACAACCTGGCGCGTGCTCTGTGCGCTGTTGTTCGCACTTTCTTGGAAATGCGGTTATCCAGACTCAGCAACGTGAACAAGAGGGATTTTGAAAAGCGAAATCGCATAGACATAGTCCTATTTATAAGACAGATGTCTACATTTACAAGTCTTAACCTAGTTCCTACGGTCACAGCTCATTTCTATGGGATGCTCAGGTAGCTCGTCGAATAGTTGGTCGTCATGCTGTGATCTGGCGTTATTCGCCCCTTTGGCCGTTATCAAATCCGTTAAACTTGGTTTTGTCCTGGTGTGTAGGGGTTAACCAAGGTTTTCCAAGATATCAAGACATAATGAATTGTCGTAATCCGTTTTATTATTGTTATTATTTTTATTATTACTGATATTATTAATGTTAAAAATATACTGCACATTTTTCAATTTTTTTTTTAAATTATATAATCTCGAAATAAAGTATAATTTAGAAAGTCGTTTATCTTAGTTTTCTTATGAACTTTAATAATGTTTAAAATTTAGTTATATATACATACTAGCAGGCTACGCCCGCTTCGCTGGTCACTATTTTAAGATGAATCACTACAGTTAATGAATTCTCATTTTTATCATGTAAAAAAAGGCAAAAAATTCTGATTGGAAAAAATGTCGCACATGGTCGCCACTGCCTCCGGCAGCGCAGGTCACCGTGCGCTGCGCGCGCGCATTTATGTTCGACACTCTTAATGAATGACTATCTTATCGAACAGGAAAAATATAAATGTAAAATATAAAATGTATATATATATATATATTCTCCCATTTGAGGAATAATCGGTCCGGGCCTCCACTTCCTGCGTCAGCGTATACAGGCGCGCCCGGGGCGCATAGTCCTTCACCTACCGTTCCCGCCCCTCCAAATTATTTTAACTTTAAAAATACTCGCAATCGTTCTCTCGGGCTTTTAAATATAATAATACTAATTTCTAACATTCTACCTGAATTTCTTTCTTTTTATCTCTGCACCCGTCCCCTTCCTGCCCCTCGTAATTATTCCGTACTTTTGAAAATATCCGCAATATATTTATCGGACCTCGAAACCTAACAACACTAATTTTCAGCGCTCTAACTCTTATTTATATATTTTTGCCCCTTCACCCCCCTTCCCGTCTATCCTAAATATTTTACAAATTCGAAAATATTCGCAATGGATTTGCAGGTATCAAATACCTCCATGTACCAATTTTGAGAGACATAACTCTATTTTTATTTTTTGCCCCTCCACCCTCACACCTCCCACCCCTTCTAATAACTTTACAAATTCGAAAATAACCGCAATAGATTTGTAAGTATCAAAAACCCCTATGTACCAATTTTGAACGGTCTAATTCTATTTTTAATTTTTTTGCCCCTCCGCCCCCCCCTTTTCTGACCCTCTTAATAACTTTACACTTTCGAAAATATCCTCATACGACTCGCAGGCCTGTAAAACCTAACTGTACAAATTTTGAAAGATCTAACTATATTTCTATTTTTTTTTTTTTTTTTTGCTCCATAGCCCCCCCCCTTTTCCCGCCCCACCTGGGACAAATTTCTAAAATTAAAGAAATTAGTTTTTATGTATTTGTGAGAGCTATATTTTAGAGCTAAAATCTCACATATATCTTTTTTTCTGTTTGCGATATAAAGGATTATTTCAAATCACGTTTTGCCTCCTCTCTCCCTCTCTTGAAGGCTTAAATTCTTAAAATTCCAGAAATTAGTTTTTAGGTATTTGTATTAGCTATATATTAGAGCAAAAATTACACGTATATCTGTTTTTTTTTTTTTTTTTTTTTTTTTTTGAGATATACAGGAGTATATGAAACCACGTTTTGCGCATGTTAAATCACGTTTTGCCCCATTTCCCCTCTTCAGGACCGAATTTCTAAAATTCCAGAAATTGCTTTTTAGACATTTGTGTTAGCTATATTTTAAAGCAAAAATTCTACTGATATCTGTTTTTTTTCTTTGAGATATGCAGGTTATTGTGAAATCACATTTTGCCCTCTACTCCCCCTTGAGGGGCGAATTTCGCAAAATTGCTTCTTAGGGGGTGCTTACACTATATGTTCTATAATCTGACCCAGTTTCGAGTCAGTGGCTCCAGTAGATTTTGCTGTGCGTTGATGAGTCAGTGAGTAAGTGAGTGGAAGTACTCTTTTATATGTATAGATTATTAATAGCTTAATAGCTACTAAACTATAACTTACACTGAATTCATTTCAAACTGTATTTTCAACAGAATGATTATTAAAACAGAAATAACTTGTTAACTTACTATTATTTAAAATAATTATGTAAATCATTAATTATCGCATTGATATATGGATTGATTTTAGGAACACTGTTTACATTTTACAAATAAAAATATAAATTTTAAAAAAAATACACTTTAAAACACATAAATTTTCTTTTTAAAAAGACACATTTAATTAAAGTTATTTAAAATTACAAAAAACTTATAGTTAAAGCTTTTTGCCCTACTTATAAGGCATCATCAGTGCTATTTTTTAAGACGTGGTATGATAACAAGGGCAGCAACAGTTCAATTATGTATATATATATATATATATAAACATATGTCAGTTACAGTTAAGCTTGATAGAACAGTCCAAAGATCACGAGTTGCAGAAAATTTAGTTGTGCTGAACAAGTAAAGCACAACTTAATTTTCTGCAACTCGTGATATTTGAACTTTTTATCAAACTTAACTGTAACTAGTTGAACTGTTGCTGCACTTGTTATCAAACCATGTTTTAAAAAATTGTCCTGACGATTCCCTTATAAGCAGGGTAAAAAGCTTTGACAACATGTTCTTTTATGTAATTTTAAATGGTTTTAATTAAATGTGTCTTTTAAAAAAAGAAAATTTACGTGTTTTAAAGTATATTTTTTAACAAATTATTTCTTTTTTTTACAATGTCACGTGGTTTCTAAATGTCACTACATGAGATGTAATTTACTATAGAAATGCAAATTCCTAACAAAAACTCTGAACATTAAAGCGCAAAATGATAATTATTAATATTGTTTTCTAATTTAAATATTTAAAAAAATTTAAAACATTTATTTGTGAGGCAGTTTCGACTCTTTATTATCTACTTTATGCATACTTATGTCTTTCTGCATTTTTAAAACAAGAATTTTCCTTTGACATAAATATAGAATATATTTAAGAAAGTTACATTCAAGAATCACGCAGTGTCACTCTAAATTATGATTCTTTCGTATTGAACAATTTACCAAAGCAGTTTCTCCAAATGTATTCTTATACAAATGCGTTACATTTTCTTTTAAAATTTTAAAGGCTGTGAAACACAAATAAAAGAGTGTTCAGAATTTTAAAAATTCTTGAAATGTTGGCTTATTGTTTTAAAATGAAATAATACATTCCTTATTGAATTAAATATTCTGTGCGGCTTTTAATTAATGTTGCTTATGATGCCAGATATGTTAAATATCGTATCAGGTAATGATTTTAAACGTAAATATCTGATAAAATAAACATTAATTTAAAACATTATTTTACTTAATAAACAGTTAGGGTTTATAAGCGTAAACTGTAGTATTGTGTTTGAAATAATGATATTGTACATTATATATATTTTTTTTTCGAAAAAATAAATCTTTATAAAATCATGAAGAATGAAGTGATTATCATATTTACTAAATTATTTGATAATTATTCAATTTAAAACTTACTTCTTAGGCAAAAGTACTTAGTAAATATATTTTTAATTTACATTTAACTGATATTTAACACGTTATTACTTAATGCAGGTTAATATATATATATATATATATATATATATATATATATATAAGTTTTATTGGTATAGTATTTTGAAATAGGGAAGCGTATAATATTGTTTTAAGTTTGGTTATATGGTACATTTATTATTACATTTTGCTATTAGTTCTCTCCAATTTTTAAACATATGTGATATCTCTACATTTCTTGAAAAAAAAAAAATTCTTGTGGATCAACTTTGTAAAAAATGGCAGATTTTAAAATTAAGTTCTCCAAATATTATATTGTATAACACAGTTTCTAATTTAATACTTTAAAAAGACTAAATATGCACAAATTCCAGTCATCTAACATCTAATTGAAAAAGAAAATAATAATAATAATCAGTTTTAATAGACATTTTATTCCACTAATATAGAAGGGGGAAAAAAAGATATTATTTATCAACTACTAAAGTTCAGCATTTTTAAAATCAAAAGTGTGAAAAAAAATTAAGAAACAAGAATAATAAATGTGAACAATAAAGAGTTTTCTGTAGCATAACCACCAACATGAAATTTTAAATATCTACTTAAAAAAAAAAAATAATAATAAAATAAAATAATAATAATAATAATAATATGTAAATATATATATATATATATATATATGAATTAATAACTAAACAAGTATGACGCTAGTTTTGTAAAAAAACAATATTATATTTAATTGTATAATAAGTTTTTTTTCTTTAGAATCAGCAATCCTTATTTAAAAGAACGCTAACCCGTCATTTATAAAATGTCAATTCAAGGCTGTCTTTGAACTTAATGATATATTATTGTTTTATTTTTTTTTTATTTACTTTTTATACTTTTAACCAATATTTAATTTTTCTGAAACTTGATTTATTAATATATATATATATATATATATATATATATATATATATTAACAAGCAGGCTTCGCTAAAAGCTATATTAAATTCAATTTTACAAAAATATTAATCATAATTTTTTATATAATTTTATAAATGAAAAAAAATGCTACGAAATTACTCTAAATCTCAATCTCGATACACACTGACTATGACGCAGCTTTTCCATCCGCGTTGCATCTGGTCCAGGTTCTTGCTACCTGCAGAAACACATTTCCTCGGCACATCAGTTTGAGAATTCACTATTTACCGACAACAGGTGAAATTGCAATTATTAAAAAACTTCGATTTAAAAGATAACTGTATCTAAGCATCTATTAAATATTTTCGTTTTTGCCCCGTGTATTTTAAATATCTTCCTCTTTACACAATATTACTATTTAACTCCAACCAATCTATATACACAATACGACAAAAAAAAATGCCACACTGCTGAAAAAATTACTTATACCTTTTTTATTTGTAATAACTTTAAAATTCAGGGTTGAAACAAATAAAACTCTCTTGTTTCCATAATACCAAAAGCATGAAATGATATCTATGTACATTTTCGATGTAATAATTCACTTTATCACACTCTGCGAAGTACTTTATAAGAATCTGCATAAAACTTTCGTTTTAAACCAAATGCAATAATCATACACTTTGTATTCCATTATGATTTATGATATGAAATAAACAAGTTATATTTTAATATATGAAAATAAATAAATAAATAAATAAATAAAAATAAAAACAATTTGTTTGTTAGATCTAAGCTATTTTTTATTAAAAATATGCATTCTGCATTGGGTTAACTCCATCTTTATATGGAATTACTGTTTTAATGCGCAATGGCATAGTTTTACACAGTGTTTTAATATAAATTTCAGAAATTTCAATGTGCCTAATATCACAAACAATTTTTTCTAGTTCTAGCAGAGTTATAGGCTACAAATTTCGAATCCTCTCCCCTCTCCCCCGCCTTTTTATAAACGAAACACTATGAGAGGATCGCGATTAGGATTATTTCCATGTCTGGTAAAGAAGAAATTCTACTATATCCTCTGTGGGATTTAACTTAAAGTAAAAAAAGTTATGATTATTTAATAATTATAGGTTCTCATGGGAATAGATAGGAAATTTTGACAATCTTATGTGAATAAACTTACCACAGATGCCGTGTAGTGAGGGGCATTATCATCTTGAAATGTTGTTTGCGGAAATGTCCAAGGTACCTCTAAAATAGTCGGTCAGGCAACACTTTTATGACGATTGTGTTTTATTTCGAGTTAATTAATCCCTTGAGCATAAAATTTTGCCATTGAGCATAACCTCCGTACCATAATGTACGGTGAATGTGTCACTATTTTAAAAGTGCGATTTTCATTATGTCGGTCATATTTTCGTAGTCAGATCTGCTTGTTTTCTTTAGCTCGAAATAAGTTAAACTGGACTTATCAAAGAGAACCAGTTCAGCACAATAATTAACTAATCATTATTTAATTTTTTTAGCCTACTGAAGTCTTGCTTTCCTATTTTTCGTCACTAAGAATGAAATTTTTTCATATTTCTGTCATTTAAACGCGCTTTGTTTAATAGTTGCTGTACTGTAGTTAAAGAAAATATGCTGCTAAACACTTTTTTCTGAATCTCTTTATGTTCTAAATGTAATACAAACCGATTTTATAAGCAATGGCTTTTTAACTTACGGTGATCTCGCTTGGATGAGCAACATGGCCGCCTAAAATCAAATTTCCAGTTTAAACGGCCAAAAATTTTTATATCATGCTAAAAACCCTTTTACCAATATTTCGTTAACATTTAATTATTTTGACATCTCATGTATTAAAATATTTTTTGATTTTCATTCAAAAATTTATACTTTTTGTGGCATCGTTAACTGCCTTATTCTTACCATTTTTTAAATATTTTCTAAAATTACAATTTTACTGACAATTACATTTTGTTTATAACACTGGACTCAAAGCTAAAGTGTATGTGGAGGACACCATAATAAAATCTCTTCGAAAATTTGCTTTTTAAACGATAAAATTGGCGGTTGTAGAAGGCGAAAAGGAAAATATCCAAATGCGGCTTTTTTTTTTTTTTTTGTCACTTTGTGTATATAAAAGAGAACTTCCACTCACTCACTCATGGTCTCATCAAAGCACAGCAAAATCTGCTGGAGCTACTGCCTCGAAACTGGGTCAGACTATAGAACACATAGTTTAAGCACTTTCTATGAAGCGATTTTACAAAATTTGCTTACCAAGTGGGACTAGGAGAGCAGAACGTGATTTCATAATAACCTCAATGTATAAACGAAGAATACAGATATCAGTAAAAAATTTTCTGTAAAATGAAGCTAACATAAATACATAAAAATCAATTTCTGGAAATTTAGAAATTCAATACTAAAGAGGCAGAAAATGTGATTTCACACGCAGAAACCCTGATTTCACACACACACACAAAAAAAAAAAAAAAAAAAAAAAAAAAAAAACTGCATATCTTAAAGATAAAACAAGTATCCGTATTTTTTTTTTTCTTTAAAATGTAGCTAACATAAATAGCTAAAAAAATAATTTCTTGAATTTTAGAAATTCAGCCTTTAATGAAAAGGAGGAGAGGGGGCGAAACGTGATTTCACATAAACCGTAATATCTCAAATAAAAAACTTATATATACGTAGGAATTTTGCTTTAAAATATAGCAGACAAAAATATCTAAAACCCAATTTCTAGATTTTTTTTTAAAATTTAGTCACCAAAAGGGACAGTAGGAAGCAAAACGTAATTTCATATAGCAAAACGTGATTTTACTTAATCGTATATAATTTAAAAAAAAAAAAAAAAGTAGATATATATCCGTGAGATTTTATTTTTTAAACATAGCGAACACAAATAGCTTAAACTCAATTTTGGTGTGAATGTTGGTTCTAGAATCCTGACACCCACTAAGACGGGGGTTTGCGAAATTCTCTCCTTTCTTCCTGGGGGATGGCTACAAAAGCACGTGTTTAGGCATAATTTGGCTCCAAATTACTTCACGATTAAGAAATAGCAAAAGGGGAGACTAGACTTCATTACAATATACATATACATATATATATAGATATATATTGATTTTCGAATTCTTAGTTTTAAAGGAGAGGGGAAGAACGTCTTTAAATCTAGGTTTTCCGATAGAACGCTATGACAACTGGCACGTAGAAGTAGAAAACGGCTGTGTATTCTGGAGTATATTTCCAAAAACCCATTTTAGGTGTTTTGCGATATTTATTTTTATTTATTTATTTATTGCGGGGGGGGGGGGTATTTACGAGGGGAGGGTTAATTTAAGAGCCCCCTCTTTGCATTAAATTTGTCCTAGAGAATCTATGGGAACTGCATTTACGAATGTTGTTGTGGGCTGAATACTTTCATCAGACATTAACTGTGGCGGAATTTTGTTAAATTGCTTCATGGGAGTGGAAGGGACGGGAAAAAAAAAAAAAAAAAGAAATGCAAGCATAACTCTGTTTTAAATTATCTTAGGACGTTAATTTTCGGTATATAAGTTTGCTATGTGTACCGAACACTCATTTTAAAGTGATTTTGCGAAGCGTTTCCCTTCCGTCCCTTTGGTGTCAGGAAAGCAAAGACATGATTCAAGTTGTAAACTCAGATAAATTAATTCAGAAAAGTGATTTCTTGGAATATGGTTGTTTATGTGTGTCTAAAAAACTCTAAAAATACATTTTGCGAAATTTCGCCGTTCCTCCTTTGGCGGGGGGCGGGGGCACAAAACACGTATTCAAGCGTAATTCTATTCCAGATTATCTCAAGATTGTGAGTTTTGTTGTGTGTGCGTGCGCTATGTGTACCTGACACACACTATAAAGACATTTTGAGAAATTTCTCCTGCTTCAATTGTAAATCTTTCAATTGTAAATCTTATCTAAATTACCTAAGAAAGGTTTTTTTTTTTTTTTTTGGTGTGTGTGTGTTCGTTATTTATACCAACACACACACACACACACACACACACACACACACACACATATGTATATATATTTTTTTTTCCAGATATAATAAGTTATGTGAAATTACGTTTCTCCCCCTCCTTCCCCCTTTGAGGGCCGAATTTCTAAATTTCCAGAAATTAACTTTTTGGGTACGTTAGCTATATTTTAAAGCAAAAATTTTCCGGATATCTTGTTCTTTTTTTTTTTTTTTTTTTTTTTTTTTTGCGTAAGGGAGGTTTTTTTTTTTTTTTGTGAAATCAGGTTTTACTCGTGTGAAATCACATTTTGCCTCCCATCCCTTCTTGAGTACCGAATTTCTAATATTCCAGAGATTGTTTTTAAGGTATTTGTGTTAGCTATGTTTTAAAGCAAAAATTTTACTGATATATGCGTTTTTCATTGAGGGATAGATATTTTTATGAAATCACGTTTTTCCTACCTGGTCCCTCTTGGTAAGCGAATTTTGAAAAATCGCTTCTTAGGGGTACTTACACTATATGTTCTATGATCTGACCCAGTTTCGAGTCAGTTGTTTCAGTAGATTTTCCTGCGGTTTGATGAGTCAGTGAGTAAGTGGAAGTACTCTTGGGAAATTATCAAAAGATGGTAACATTAAATGTTAACTTTTAGTAATTTCTACAATTTTCAAATTTAAAGCCAATTTTTTTTACAGTATAGTATATTAGCCTAGAAAATAATACACGAACATTAAAAGACAAGAACGGCTCTGGGAAATTAATTATTAAAGCATTTAATTAGTAGATTTGTAGGTTACCGATTTCGGACATTACTGACCTGTAGGTTGCAAATTTCGGACATTGCTGTCCAGTAGGTTATAGATTTTGGACATTGCTGTCCTCTGTGTTATATAGCTTCGACCTTTCAATAATTAAGTTGTGCTTAATATATAAAAAAATTCTTAAGATTAAGTATGTAGTATTGGAATTACAATTGGAATGTAGTATTAAAATTAAGAGTTGGTTGTATAATCAAGCATAATTAATAGTATATATATATATATATATATATATATATATATATATATATATATTATTCAGTAATAATAATGAAACTTTTAACCAAATTTAAACTTTGGTATTAATAAACTTACTGTATTTTAGAAGTAATAATTTAATTTTATGCAAATTACACATTTTGCAAAAAAACATACCTTTGAAGAAATATTTAACACACAATTTATCATCTTTATTTTATCAAAAAACAAGTTACACAGTCATTTTTTAATATACATTTCTATAATCTCTTTATCAAAGAAAAAGTCTCCTCTTGCTGCCACAAATGAGGTGGAGACGATGATTTCAATAAAATATCTTCATATTAAATTTTGCACTATCTTCCATAGATGAATAACGAACCCTGTTAAAATCTATGTCTCCCAGAATGGTAAAAAAATTTATGTAGCCTATTTGCGTACTATTAACAACGCTGATCTTTTCAGTAATGCCTGACCATAAGTTTTCATCATAAATTGCAAAACACCAACCACCAATGTCATAATCAGTTTTCAGTCGTGAAGAATCAATTATAGAAAGAATCTTTTTTTCACCAGCTTCACTGGCAACACATTTTTGATTATTTTCACAGAGAAGGCAAAAGCAAGATCGCTCTGGGTCATAAATATTATTTTTTTGCAAATATTTTCTGCTCCTTGATTTAGCTTCTATAGAAGCTTCTACTTTCTTATGTTGTGAGGACATAAGCTAAAATGAATGGATGAAACAAATATTAAAGGAGATATTTTAAAGATAAGAAATTTTTAAGATAGAGATTTTCAGCCTATAAATTTTTAACAACCGAAAACATATATAAATTATTTTCTAGATAATAAAGAGAGGTATTACTAGTTTTATGTATCTATCTTTAAAAAAAAAAAAAAAACATGTCCGAAATTCCGTAACGATCGCCGCGGCTTCCATTTTGTGTCGAACGTACACATGGATGTAGAGCATGCGTCTAAGTAAAATTACATTATTACACATACTAAGTATGCTTTATTTATACAAAATGCCCAATTATTTAAGATAAAACATTATAGGGCAATCCCATGTAACTATCAACCTGAAAGATGTTTTATAAAAAATTTTTTACAAGGTTTTCACCTTATTTTAGGGAAACTACAATAACTAATCCTTAAAAATTTCATATTGGCAATATTTTAGTATACATGTTGTGGCAACACCTGGCTTCCAAAATGGCTGCTTCCTCTGACATGCTGGAAGTGTGATTTAGCTCCAGATTTGGAAGAAAAGATTAAAAGTAAATATATATATTTTTTCTATTTTAGTTGTGTTATATGTTAGTATGTAATAACATTAATAATGCTTTATATTATTTGAAACTTTGTTTATTTTTATGTTAAAAATGCCATCTTTTACTCTAGTGTAAGTCACAGAAAAGGCAATAAAGTTTTAATAGTTTCTTTTTGGGAAAATGTATCACATTGAATTGCTATTAATTTCTTATTAGAGAGCTAAAGACATCTTTTGATGTATAAAAAGTTTTTAATCTGTATATAAATTTATGATTTTTTGAAAGAATTTGAAATGTAGTGTCAGTCACAACATGTGACTTACACTACTTTTGTGACTTACACAAATGCAATATAACTCACAATAAATAACAATATAAAAGCCACTATATAGATAAATTGTTTTAGATAATATTATAAAAAGGAATTATTTTTAAAATTTTATTTTAGATGGGGAAAACAGCAGCAGAAAGGAAAAGAGAGCAAAGAGAAAGGATGAAGGCAACTCGAAAATATCAAATTTTTAAAGAAAATGAATCCAGAAAGCAAAAAGATCGGCATATTCTGAAGAAAAACAAAATGACTATAGAAGAAAAAGAAGCATCAAGAGCTAAGAAAAGAGAAGAGATGAAAAGGTACAGAGCAAAGAAAGCTTTAGCAACATCTCTGAAGATAGAAGATGCTTCATGCTCTGATACAAGTTCACCAAAATCCACGCAATGCCGAAGAGATTTTTCATGCAGCAACGAATATCTGCAAAAACATCACCTTATTATACGTTTCAGAAACGATAGTTGAAGAAGAAAAAAATCACTTAGATCAATCGTGCTCTCCAAAAGGAAGTGAAATTTTCCCTATTCCAAATACAAGAAAATTTCACTGTTTTATAAAAAATGAAGATTATATTTTAAAGGCTGCTAATGTGTCTTTGAAATGAAAACAATTAACTAAAATTCACCTCCAAACTGGAGAAGTTGAAACTAAGTTTAATGAAGATGAGCCAACTAGGGAAACATTTGAAATAAATGTTGGTAACTGGGTATTATTTCCATTTTCAGGAAAATGCAAGACTAAATACTTTGCTGATCAAGTAATTGAGAGAGAGAAACTATCTGTTAAAGTAAAATTTTTACGACAGAAAGGGAACAGTTTCACTTCGCCATTAAAAGATGATTTTTCAGATGTTGACATTAATATGAGCATAAGAAAACTGTCAGAACCTAATTTTGACCGTAGAAGTTACTTAACTTTTGAAAATTTTGATTTTTCTAGCTATGTAATGGTTTAATGTGACACTGTTGTTGCACTGAATCATGAATAATAGTTGTGTAGTGTAAGTCACAAATCAGCTGTAGAGTAAGTCACAAGGAATATATTTCATTAAAAAATAAAAATAATTATTTGAGTTATTTGTATTTTATTTTCTGCAATTTAGAACCCTTTAGTACAATTATGAGACAACAAGGTTTTTCATTGATCAGACAATCAGAAGAAATTTGAGTTTAAAAACGTCTAAAAAATGGATTCCATTCTGGTAGTGTAAGTCACACTTCCACAATTTAATTTATAATTAATAAAATAAATCATTTGGAAAAATTCTTTTACTTGCTAAATATAATATGCCTCTCTAGTTAGGTATTGGTACAAGAAAAAATTTTTTTTAGCTAAAAGTATTTTTTTATTTCACTCTGCAATGCCTGAAAAATTGTCTGATGTAGTGTAAGTCACGCATGGAATTACCCTAATAATAAATATCTTTTTATACGTTTCACGACATCAGATTATCTTTAAAAATAACTTTAGTGAAAAAATAATTACTGTTTCGATCGTTACGCGGTTTGGACACTCCTGTTTCTTACATAAGAAAAGTGCATTTATAGGAAAAAAAAAATACAAAAGCATATATAGGTACTTAGAAAAGTTTAAAAATTGATTTTAAAGATAAATAAAAGAGTCTAAAGTACTTACTTAACATGCTTTGCGTTGAAATAATACTGTTGTTTCGATCGTTACTTTTGGACATAACAAAAATGCAAATGATATCTTTCTAGAAAAATACTTCTATTTTCAAAAATGATTAACCTATGCTGTCAACAGTTGACGAAATTATCAAACAATCATCGGTTTCCTTTACACATTCATTATTTTCCATTAGAATCACCTGAAAACAATAACTATTTTTTGGGGGGTACATTGGATCAGTTAATATTAAGAATGTTAAAAATTGGCCATTTTAGCAAACGTAATACAATTTTAAGTTATATGTATAAAGTTTTACAATAAATTATATCAATTCTTGTCTCTGAATAAAATAAAGAACTCAGTGAAAAGAAAATTCTACTTAATCAAAATTAAATTTATTTGCTGTTACAGCTTAAAGTTGAGATTTGTGTCCAGTGCTCACCTTTTGAAAACTGCCCTCTTTTATATGTCCATATATAGATATAAAAAAGTACTTATTATGTATAATGAGTTGGATGTTTAAAGACAAGCAGCATCGATATTTTAAAATACTAATGTCTGCAATGAAAATGCCTAAAAAACTCCCATTTTATATAATTTTATAAGCGTCTATAAAACATGTAATTTTACATCGAGTTTAGAGATTTTTGAAATGTGAACAAATAATCACTTTTAGCGCAAATTTTCATTTTTTGTCACAAAAGAAATTTGTGCGTTCCTATCTGAAATCACCCCTAAATTAATATCTAACACTGTAAGGAAATTCCTTTTCACAACTTCTTTTCATGCCATTTTGCCATCGTGAAGAATTTGTTTAAGTACAGTCGGCAGAAAAATGATTGAAGCACACATCCACACATTTCATATATATATCTTAGTTTTATCGCTAATTTTTATCATCACTTTACTTTTTCCTAAACAGTACAATACTAAGATCATGACTCGACAAATATTTACTTAACAAAACAAAATTAGGTTCAAATCTTTTAAGAAGAATGATTGCTACTGCTTCAGTAATTTTGATGTCGACTGTAATAAGGAGACTTTTGCTTAGAATCTAATAAGTTTATTGATTCTAAAATACAGTCGGCAGGAAAAATATTCGAACGCTATCAATAATTACTACAAAAAGACAAAGTACATCTAATACGTAAATATCTTAAAAAACAGCTGAGACACAATATATATTTTCATTTAAGACACTTTTCTATCTTAAAAAACTGGTGGTGGAAATTAACTAACATAAAATGTCTTAATACACTGAGATGTCTTAAAATTATACCTTCCAAATATATATTTATATAAAACATTTCGCATTACATTATTCGCTATTAAAGAGAAGATTAACAGCGTCATCTATTGGCCATTATATTAAAATGAAGTTTAAGAAAGAATACCACGGAAAATAATTATTTTATTTAATTAAAATAATTTTTAACTTCGCAGCGAAAAAAAAATATTTTCTAAAATTGAAAATATGAAACTTTAAAGATTTAAATCTGTTTAATTGAAAAAAAAAAAAAAAAAAAAAAAAAAAACCTGAAACCTTTTAGCAAAGGATTTTCTTATAAAATTTATCTGAAAATCATATTATTTAAACATCGAGGTCTCAAAAAGTACGAAGCAGGACACTTTGGTCCCGCCGTTTTGGTCCAGTCACTTTGGTCCCGTCATTTTGGTCCTGCCGTTTTGGTCCCGAGGAAATTTTGGTCCCTGGCCATTTTGGTCCCGAGACATTTTGGTCCCGCCAATTTTTCGCTATTTTTTAAATATATATCAGTTTTTTAATATGATAGCATATTTATTGATACGGAAAAATTGAAGTGCTCTTAGAATATCTTTAATTAAGGAATATCTTACAGATAAATATATAAATTTTCGAGATTAGGATTGCTACCTAGCTATTGAGATTGGGAGAATTTTGTACTAACTTTTTACAAACATTTAATATTTTTTCTTTTTAATGCAGTTGCACTTTTTTTTTTTTTTTTTTTTTTTTTTTTTTTAGTTTTTTTTTTTCATTTGATTTCGATTTAACATACTTCAATTGTAACTTGATGTTTAATTCACTATCAGTGACAAAATTTTGTGATTTTATAAGTATTGTTAATAATAAGAACAGTACCTTCTTATTAAAAAAGAATCCCCATTTGAATATGTTTATTGATGAAGTCTGAATTAATTTAAAAATAATAAAATACAGAAAAATTTTGTTAAAAAAAAAAAAAGGAAAAAGAAAGAAAGAAATCCTTACGATATTAAATATAATTTACTTTTAGTGCCAGAATGCTATTTCTTCCAAAGAACTAATTGTCCTACTCCCATCATAGACTCTTCTTCATAAGCATAAGCTTGGGATCATTTATAAAGTTTTTGAACTTACATATGAATTTATTCATAATATGTGTGTGTGTGATATATATATATATATATATATATATATATATATATATATATATATATATATATATATATATATACGTTTCATTCGATTTAATTGTGATTTAATTTTTATCATTAATCTAAGAGGAATTTATTTCAAAATCTGTGTTATATTAAAATTATTAAAATGCATGTTTGTTTGTCTGTGATATTTAATTACGTTAACCGTGTATATATGTGTATAAATTACTTTTCTTTCAAGTATAATGATTTCATTTAAAAAATAAAAAAAGTATAAGTAGTCCAATATTTAATCAACTATGCGCATTGCAAGCATCAATGTTCAGAAAATGTTGATGTTCTTCCTTCCTTTCTTTCTTTTTTTTTTTTTTAAATCTTTTTAGTTTAATATTATGTTTAAAATAAATGAATATATCTGTCTGATATGTTTCTATGACTAAAAATAATTCCCGCATTGAAATCGCTGTAGCACCTTGGTATTCGTTTCACACCTGTTTCTCCCACAGATAATAAAAAGGAATTCCACTGTTTTGTTTCAGCGCATTAAAAAAAAAAAAAAAAAAAAAAAAAAAAAAAGAGGGGGGGGGGGGGTAATGGAAATTTTCTTAAACAATATTGGAAGGGATTATAATGGAATAAAAATGCTTTTCCAATTCTGTGTGATATGTAACTAACTATTTCCTTTGTTTGACAAATATATCCGGAATGACAGAGAAGAAAATGCCTCAAGTTTAGCAGATCTGTACAAACTAATCCTGAGATCATTATTTAGGTTCCTCGCATCTTCTTTTATTATTGAACTCTATCATTTAGGAGATGCTTGGATAAAGCACCGATTTCCTACAAATTTTGTATTCGAGCACTCAAAATTTGAATGTGATAATTAAGAGCCGCATTACAGTGTTTTTTATTAAAAACCTTGTATTTTATTTAAACTGAAATTTTGCAGACTTATATAAATTAACAATGCTTAGATCTTCGCTGATAACTAATACCTTTATCATTCAAAGTTCGATCCGAAATAATAAATTTTCTGTTCTATGTGTCCTACAGTTACATCATTGTCAACAAAGGTTGTAGATATTCAATTCTCCAATTGAAAACATTAGACTAAGTTCTGTTTTGCCCGAAGTTCTCTCATGTATTTGCTGTCCTTTTTCCTCTATCGTACAAAGAAAAAATCTAAATCTTTAAATTTTAGACGTTTTTTTTCAGTTTTATTTGTTATTACAACTTTCTGTAGCTTGAATTTTGACTTTTCCTACCCCCATGTTTTCAAGTCAAATGACAAAATTCGAAATATGAAAAATAATTTCGCTTTTTTTTCTGATTATTCCTAATATAAGGACCAAAACGTGGGAATTGAAATGGCGGGACCAAAGCGGCGGGACCAAAACGGCAGGACCAAAACGGCGGGACCAAAATTTCTTCGGGACCAAAGTGGCGGGACCAAAACGGCGGGACCAAAGTGTCATGTACCCCAAAAAGTAAGACATTTTTTTCGTCGCTTAAAAAATGACCATCCGTATAAGACACTTATTTTACTGAATTTAAGACGTTTACGTTTACAGTGTAAGAACATGACTCGACAAAGATATTTTTTAACAAAGCAGTATTAAGTGTACTTTTTTTTAAATAGGATTTATTACTAGAGCTCGAATAATTTTGCTGCAGACCGTGAGAATACATGGTTGCTCGCACTTAATTGATGTGTATTTTAATTAATTGATATCGTCTTGACTAATAAGTGAAATTAAAATAGCATACTACCACCTTATTACTTACAGACTTTGAATAAACACCATAAAATGCAATAAACTCGCAACAATTGTTTCGGGTCGAAAAAACACACGACCCTTCATCAGGCGAATAAAGTAAGCACGAGTGCTGCAGTCAAAGCGGCAACGAAACAATTGTTTCGACCCGAAACAATTGTTGCGAGTTTATTGCATTTTAAGGTGTTTATTCAAAGTCTGTAAGTAATAATTTTTACAACGCCAGTTTTGTGGTGCTTCTTTATTCAATACTACCACCTTAGTTAGTATTTTAGATTAGAAGAGACAAGATACCTCTTAATCAACTCAATAACTGACCTTAACATAGATTTGCTTCCGCTTTAATACTATCACCGGATATTTAATTTGCATACATTCGCTTCAAAATCCGCTTCAATTCATCAATTTTCCAAGACTTCTACCTGGAAATTCTCAAAAAAAACTTCGTAGTATATTTTTTCCTTCAAGAACTCAATCTAAATATTCCTCTACCAATCCATACACCATGTTATCGACTTCACACAATAATTCTTCACATAACTTTATTTTTATGAATTTTGTCATAAACATCACAACTCGATTTAAAACTTGGAAGATTGCCATCTAGCATATTTAATTTAAGTTTGATTTGGATGGGCGGGTGGGTTTTACGTAGCTCTAGTTTTACGCTATGTGTAGTTGGTGGTGGTCTGGAACGCATCACCCAATTTTGATCCTCCATGAAGTGTATGGCTTTTCCTCGTTGATGTGGAGATTCTAAGAGAGAAGGTCTTTCAGTAAAGTCCATTTCAAAGACTTTTGAAATGGATAACTTTTATGCATCACATATATAAATTCAAAAATTCAAAAAGTGGCATCGATTAGCAAACAGTGTCATTTCTGATTAAAACGAGAGTGTTAATGAAGGAAATAAACATCTTCAATTATGACGAAACCCTGCGTTGTTCTATTTCAACGCAAATGGTTCAGAAAAAATTTTGACTGGTCATTGGTAGATTAAAAAAAAAAAAAAAAAACTTGCTATGAATCTTTCTTGAAAATTCACTAGAAACAAAACAGCGATTACGGCATTGCGATTTTTTTTTTTTCCTTAAAATGACAAGAAACCGAGAAAGAAAAATGAAATGTCTCTTATACATGGTTGAGTGTGGTGCTCATTGACAAGATCTTCTAACTTACAACAACGGATTTTTTTTTTCTTTTTTCCTATAAATTGCAATAGAAAGATTTAATCTTTGGATCAATGTGTTATTCGTTACTTCAAAATGCACTACAGAAAAACTTGAATTCGTTGAGTTATCGCTACAACAAAAACAAGCTGAACAATGAAAGGTGAATTTATACAAATTTCCATCTTTAATGAAAATTGTTTTTTTCTGAAATTACAAAAATTTACATTAAAATTACATCTCATTTCTTCAAGAAATATTTTTTTCCTGTAGACGGATAAAATCTGTAGCTATTTATACAAACTATTTGCATACATAAAGCTTGGTATATAAGCAGGATTGGGAAATATTGCGTAATAGAATGAAACGTGATTCCATGCCTGTGAGGTAAAATCGTTGACGTTGTATACAGGGTGTCTCTGAAATGCTTCAAAAATTTGAGATTGATGATAGTTCTCATCAAGACGAACAAAAAAAGCAATGGAACGTGGTGCTGCAAATGACGTTTGAAGGGTGAAAATCACGAAACTATAAAAACATCGAAATCTCGCATGCTGCTTTTCTGCAGAACTGGCTAGTAGCATTAAACTTGTTTTCCTTTCAATTTGTGCATACCTGGTCAGAAAGAGATGATAAAAACTTGGAAGAAAGCGAAACAAATCTGTGATCAGTTATGCAAATCCACGTATGCAAATTTTCCATTTTCTTAGAAACAGACCAATAAACCGAACTTTGCAGCAAGCATGCGTTGTAAATACAAGAACCGCGAACGACGATAGGTAGTATCACTGGGAAAACATGTTGTTTGTGCTTTCAGTAGGAATGGCTACCTATTGCAGTAACGAAATGGCTGATATATATATGGCGAACGGCGAAACTGCAGCAAATGGCCACTAATCGCAGAGGTTATATCAAGAACGATTTCCGACGAGACGTTGTCCTTACCATAGCACTTTCACAAGAATTGATCAATGTCTACGGGAAACTAGGTTTTTCCATGAGAGATCCCGCGATAGAGAATGAAACCGCCATGTGCGCACTCCAGAAGTGGATGAGCGAGTGCTGCAGTCATTTACGGACTTGCCGACTACCAGTACGCGAGCGGTTTCAGCTGAACTGGGTGTTTCACAAATGTCAGTGTGGAGACCTCTGCGAAGTGAACGGATGCACCCTTTTCACAATCGGAAAGTAAAAGCACTTGATAAAGGGACTATCCTCGTCGGCCAGAATTTGTACGCTGGGCAATGGATAGAATTAGGAAAGATCCACAATTTACCTCCAAAGAGATATTTACAGATGACACTATATTTCCACGAGATGGTATGTTTAACATGCACAATAATCATAATTGGTCTACAGAGAATCCTCACGCCATTGTCCCGCGAAATGCACAACATCGGTTCTGTGTCAACATTTGGTGTGGCATTCTCGGTGATAACCTGGTGGGCCCGTACTTGCTGTCTGACAATCTCAATGGTACAACTTACCTGAGTTTCCTGCGGAATATCCAGGTTTGCTTTCTGCTTCACAAGCCGGCGCTCAGCAAGGAATTTGGTACATGCTCGATGGTGCTCCGCCTCATTTTTCCCTGGACGTACGTAACCATGTTAATGGAGTTTATCTGGCAAGATGCATTGGTCGTGGTGTCCTTGATGTTTGGCCTCCACGTTCACCGGACCTTAATCTTTTGGATTTCTTCTTTTGGTACAGGTGAAATCCCTGATTTATGAGACGCCAGTAGAAATGCCAGAAGAATTAGTAGCGCGTATTGTAACCGCTGCAACAGAAATCCAGTAAACTCCCGGAACCTGCGAGCGTGTCCGCTAGTCGTTCCTCCGTCGATGTACTCTGTGTTCTAATGTCCGCGGTCGACACTTTGAAGAATTGTTGTAAAAGTTTTGTTTTCTCTGAACATCACTGGCTGTTTAGTACCTATTCTGTGCAATAAATGATTTTCTGTTGTTTTTCTGGGGTGTTTCTTTCTTGTCTCAGTTTGTCCATTTGCAGACGCATTTTCTTGATTTTCACCCACTAAATGTCATTTGCGACCCCATATCTCTCTGAGTTTGTTGAAGCATTTCTGATACACCCTCTATTCTTTTGTTTAATCCTAGTTCGACCCTCACTAATAGAGTAGGAGAATTTTTGTTAAAGTGGGTTTTTTACAGTGTAACCTATGGAAGAAAATCTGTGCGAGTATTTTCTTTACTGTTCTGTTACTGGATATCTGTGTCAATGTGCTTTTCTTTAATACAGGGATCTTTTCTGGTAAATTTTCTAAATGAAATTTTCAGTTACGTAACAGGATTTTGTTTTGAGTGTGCAGAACGTGCACATTTTAATTAAAGTAAATTTTATTATGTATTTATTAGTTGTTTTATAGCAAAAATTTAGAAGGAATAATTTTAATTATTTAAAAAATTATCTTTTTGTCTGTAAAATTAAAATTAAAATAATAATAATAATAATAATATATATATTTTTTTACAATGTGTAACACAATAATTTAATAATAAATACCAAAATTACAGTAACACACTGATATGAAAAAAGAATATACATACATATATATATATATATATTTATTTATTTATCAGCTAAGGAATTACTAAATACATCATTTTTTCCTGCTTTTCCTAAATGAGAAACTTGATTCCATGGTAAGTATACAGATAGTAATGAGACTTGCAAAAGTATTACACAGTTAAATTGTTTTATTCAAGAAATTTTTACGAAAATCCTGACAAACAGTTAATTAGTCTGGTTGGCGATACGTTTTCACGGATATGAAAAAAAAAAGTCTTCTTGGTAAAACTGAAGTACTTAATTAACCTCGTTTCAAATTAACTTCATTTTCGAAAATAGTATAAAAGAAAACATGTATAACGAAAAACATTAACTTAAAATAAAGAATTTTTTAGAGTTTCTAGTAATATGACAGATACTTTCTTATTTTGTTATTGCAAAGACAAATAAATGTATTGCATAAAAGTAATAATTAGTGTTTAAGTCATAGTTATGGCTCAGTTATAACATATTCTTTTTACATTTCCCGGAATAAGAATTTGACTAAATAATAATAATATATATTAGGATACTAGTTAATTACTTTTCATCATTTATCAGAAAGATAATTTAAATCTCTATGAAATAACGTATAATTACAAAACTATTTGTTATATAAAATTGAAAAAGATGTATTGTTCAATTTAACTTTTTCTCGCCGACTGTCACATATACGTGGCACTCATTCTCCATTTTGGCACGCCGGCGTACCAAAGTGTTTTCTCATTCACCTCCGGACATCACACATTTAGTCCACATGCTCTTTAACATTTAAAAAAAATTAATGTTTGGCACAAAATGACATTGTATGTCCATAGAATTTGAGATATTGATCCATAGGGTTTGAGCCTATTTTTGCGCCTCACGTCGCAAAAAGGTTAAAACTGATTTGGTGCATTATACATTATCTTGTAAAATTGTTTTACCACCACGGCAAAAAATTCATTCAGCATAATTTTAATTATTATCAATCTCACAAGCCAAGATATGCATATTTATACACTGTATAAACTTATATATGCAGTATTCCGCAAAATGGGATTAAAATGCAACTTAATAGTGGATACCTGTTGTCTGATATGTAATCAAATTTTACAATCCAATTCCCAACCAAATGTGAAGTTTTGTTAAACTTAAGTCCATTGGTTCTTGACGTACAACGTTCTCAAAATCTTGGTAACTCAAAAAGGCAGACTATTTCTAAAAATGTTTGATTCGTGTTCAGAAAATCTCGAAGCGTGTAAATTCATCGAAAAGTTGGAAATCGAAATATTTACAGAATATTAAATTTTCTTCTTATATATGCAGAATATCCACTTTTTTTTCAGTAAGTTGTTAGTTTTATTTAATTAAAATCCATTTCGTTTAACCTAAAATATAAGTCTTGAAATAAACTGACGTAAATCACAAAAAAAAAAAAAAAAAAAAAAAAAAAAAAAAAAAATCACTCAATAAAGATTTCTACTATTATAATGCCTGATACCTCTTAGAATGAAAATTCTGTAGAGAATAGATATGTTACATCTATACGAGTTACTCTGTCTAGGGTTTTATTTAAAGTTTATAAAATTGCCCGATTTAACACCTTTCTTTTTTAGTAATATTTAATACAAAAATATCCCTGTATAAAGTAAAAAAAAAAAAAGTATAAAAAAAGTACTTTTAAATATCTTCTTGACATCATACATTTTTTTTTCTCAAACTCACATTAGTCATATCTTTAGAATGATACCACTTTGAGTCTTCCAATCCCATAATTTATGTGTCCAAAATGTACGACAAATTTTCTTACTTATACAGATTACATGGAAATTATTAAAAAATCGTTTAACAGGATTTTTTAAAATTAAATTTTAACACAATATATAATGTGAAATAGCTTTGTCACTAAGCATGTATAATGTATTTTCTATATAATATGATTGATTATTAGGAAAGCAGTGCAAATAGTACCATATATAGTAATATGCAAATATTTGAGAAATCATTTCACTTCCAATTCATATTGCTTTCAGCTGCATGATAACAGCAAATATGTACGAAGAATATGAAAACATATTGCAATGAATACATGCACCCGAAAACAATTATCTGCAGCATGAATCAAATATGAATTACTGCTTTCAATTTAGGAAACCTCGCCAATTTAAACTCACATTAAATTCAAGTTTGAAAGTCTAGGTTATAATGTAAACCTGAGTTCATATTTGACTAATAAAATATTTTAACATTTAGTAATTAGTCAATTTTTCTTTAGATTTTATATCAATGAATAAAAATTCCAGCAAATGTAGAACAAATATCTTTAGCATTTGATTTATTTTTGCGCACTATTAAAGGACATTTAAATCACATGCTTGTAAATGTAAAATAGATTTATTTAGTCTATAGATAGAAAAATTTTTAAATTATAATTTTATAATAGAAATTCGCCTCATAAAAATAACCTAAAAGCACAAAATGTTGTTTTCTAAGGTGTTTCATGTTTTTTTGTTTTTTTTTTCTTTAGGTAGTTATCTCAAACTACCTAAAGATTCTTTTTTTACAAATTGTAATACTTTAAGGAGTATAATTTTCACATTTTAAAATTCTTCAATGACATTTGAAAAGAATCTGATTCAATCAGACCTATATGTATTTCCGAATATGAACTAAAAATATCCAGAGAAAATTTATAAAGCAATAGCAACAAATTTTAAACGTATACACACTCATGTTTGTGAAAATTGAAACACCGTGAAAGAATTGTCAGAAATTAATGAAATTTATTACACATATTACTGACAGTGGTACAAATAAACGATCAAATGTACAAGACAAAAAGAAACAGAACGTCTGAAATCAATACTTTGTGTGCCGCCAAATTGAGCGATGAAAGGCTGTACACGGCGTGGCATTGAATCATTTAGGTTCTGAATGTAATATTGGGGAATGACATTCCAGATGGTTTAGATTTGACGCAAAAGTTCAATCTTACTGGGCGCCCCATCAGCGAGTCGCCGACCAATGAAATCCCAAACATGCTCGATGAGCGACATATCCGGGGAGTAAGCAGGCCATGGAAGAAACAAACCTGTTGTGCACTTAAGAAGGCTTGTGCAGTCTGGCAAACATGTGCACGGGCGTTATCCTGCTGAGATACAGCACCCGGAATACGTCGAAGAAAGGGAATTACAGTAAAAGGGAAACAAATAAAAGATTTTTCATTTCCACGAAGGTGGGTTTTGACTTAGCATCATATTAGGCATTCAAATGTGGCGAAAAATGGTAGTAAGGGATTTACAAAATTTGGAAACTTTACCTTAATAGAAGTCTAGTTCTGGAAATTCAGTAATGACGTAATCGTTTCTCGCGCATAACTACCTTGAAAATTCCATAAACCACTAACAATACTTTCGATAAATTCAAATACCATTCAGACTTCGAAATAGTCGGCTGTTCCTGATTTAGCGAAATTTATACTCTGCAGTGTATTTAACAATGTTTATTTATTTCTGTAGTAAAAATGCTAATTTCATTGGATTGTTCAAGAATATTAATTTTTGCAGCACAAAAAACAGATCTATTCAATTGTTTACTGAATATAAAATAAAAAGAAGTGCATTCGTCGATTAGAACTTGCTTATTTCTTGAAGAATTACTTTCTACACACTAAAATGCCGACAACTTTTTTTTTTTGGATATAACATAACATGATCTACCTACGGGCTGAATATTCATTAAATGAAATACATTCGTCGACTAGAACCTATGTCCGCCCTAAAGAACAAATTTCGACACGCTAAAATGTCGACAAATTTCACAACAATAAAATTACGGACTCTATCTACGGGCTGAATATTTATTAAATAAAATGCATTCGTTGACAAGAACCTGCTTATGTCTTTACAAATTACTTTCTACACGCAAAAATCTCTTCAACTTTCATAACAATATCATTACTAGCTCTATCATTAGCTTCTTTTGAAATATCTATGATGGTAGGTCACATGTAATGGACAAAACCTTTGTATTTTTGGTAATTATGAACCTAATTTTACTAAATATCTCCAAAACAGAAAATCGTATAAAGTCCAAAATGGAAAGTGCACAACTAGATGTTTTAATCTTCTATATAATAATAAAAGAAGATGTCTGTCTGTCTGTCTGTCTGTCTGCCTGTCTGTCTCTCTGTCTGTCTAAGCATCTATACGTTCAGCCCCTACTGAACGCAGAAGTATAAAATTTGACATACGTGTGCTGAGAAGCCTTCCCGAGTTGATAGTGAAAACAGAATTTAAAAATTTTAATTAGTTGCGGATATATTAATTAAAATGTCGACCCATGTCGATGGAAAAATGACCGAGAAAAAGAAACTTTCTATCAGCAGACGATTTTCTAAGCTGTCTCGATCGGAAACAAAACACATGGAGACAACGGTCTGCGATAAAAAAGGAAATGAATGTAACCAATTAAGATATCACGTGCTTCATAGTGGGGACAAAAATTGCAATTTTCAACCTTTTTCAAATTTTCATTCACGTTAAATTTGAATTAATATTTGGCCTAGACAGCATATTATAAAGCTACTGTTCAATTTTCATGAAAATATATGAATAAATAAAAAAATGACGTATTTATTGGAAAAAGATTACGTTTTCTTTTAAACTTTGCAGTATTTTAAATTGAGATATGCTGTTGAAATTTCGTAGTATTTGGTTTTAATGCCCGATAATTCGATTGTGAATATTTTTGAAAGAGTGCGATTATTAGGGAGGGCTTGAGGAAGGGGGGAAAAGGGGCAAAAATTAAAGAAAAAGAGTTACTGCGTTTGAAATTGGTTGGTATATTTAGATTTTAAGGCAAGGTAAATCGAATGCGAATATTTTCGAGTGTAAAATTATTATTATCGGCGGAAAGGGGGGGGGGAGCGAAGGGGCAAAGATGTAGAAAAGGAACGGGAGTTTCGGAGAAAACAACGGAATACCCAGAACACCTTTATTCTTTAATATTTTGTAGAGTTTCGAATTCGAATTTCTGCTCACATACCGTACTAAGGATTTCAACGTTATATAGCCCGGAATTATGCAAGTTTCGGGGATTACTGAAAGAAATTTCGCAGAATAAAAGAAAAAAAAAAATACATATTAATTTACATTTAATTGCAAATAAAATTTTATTCTAATATTCTAATACGTGTATTTCAAATTCTAATTATGATTAAATTATTTTTAATAAGCGGCAATTTACTGCGATTTCAATAAGCTATTTTCACGATATATCAATAAGCTGTTATTAGACCTAGAACGGGAAAAAGGCGCCGCAGGAGCCACCGAGCGGGAGTTTCGTAAAATCGGATTTTTTAGGGATCGCGAACCAGCTGGTCGCCGAAGGCGGATAGCAAACTAATATACCAATTTGCAATGTTCTACGTCAAACCGTTTTTGAATTATGCGAGATACATTATAGGCTCTATCTGCGGGAAGAATATTCATTAAATAAAATGCATTCATTTACAAGAACCTACTTATCTCTTTAAGGATAACCTTCTACTTTCAAACCAATATCATTACTGGCTCTATCATTAGCTTTTTTTTTTTTTTTTTTTTTTTTTTCTATGATGGTAGGTCATATGTAATGGCCAAAACCTTCGTATTTTTGGTCATTATAAGCCAAATTTTCCTAAATATCTCCAAAACTCAATCATATGAAGTTCAAAAAAAGGAGGTGAACAACTAGATGTTATAACAAACCTATGTACCAAATTCCAACGTTATACGTCTAATAGTGTTTGAAATATGTATGACCAAAAGCTTTGTATTTTGGGTGACCAAATTTATTATGACCCAAATTTTCTAAATATCTCCAAAACGGCAAATCATATACAGTCCAAAATAAGAGGTGCACAACTAGATGTCATACCAAACCTACATACCAAGTTTCAACATTCTGTGTCCTAAAGTTTTTGAGTTATGCGAGATACATATGGCAAAAACTTTTGCATTTTTGTTCATTATGAACCTAATTTTTCAAAATATCTCCAAAACGAAAAATTATATAAAGTCTAAAAAGGAAGGTGCACAACTAGATTTTATAAAAAACCTATGTACCAATTTATAACGTTCTACGTCCAACCGTTTTTGACTTATGCGAGATACACACACACACACACACACATACTTACATACAGACGTCACGAGAATTCGTGTAAAAATGTTAATATCTCTAAATCGAGAACTCGTATTAAAACCAAAGTTGCAAGTGTACTGTTAGACATTATATCAGTTACACATATAAATTTGCAACATTCTACGATTATTCATTTTTGAGTTATGCGAAATACAAAATCAATTTCGTAAATCGGGATTACTATACTTCCTTATGCTTTGTATAAGGAAGTAAACATGTAATTAATCTTTATATGTAATTCCTTTTATTTGAATAATTTCAGTTTATAAAGCAAATATGATTTTCAAAATTCCGATTATCCTATTTGTACTAAATATTGAAAAAATGAAACAAATAATAACTTATATTCTGAGTTTCATTTAAAACAGGTAAAATTTTTCTATTTATTAAAACAAACTCTATCTCTGTTACAACAAAATGTACTATTCTCATCTTGAACTTTATACATATTACTATGCATAACATTTTATTTAAACTTCTAGATTTATAAGAAAAATTATCTATCGTCCTCAAAACTAAAAAAAAAAAAAAAAAACTGTGAGAAAATATTTTTTATAGAACATTTAATAATTGTCTATGCATTTGAACTAATTTTAAATATCTCAAATATTAAAAGAAAAACACATAATTAAAATTGTGAAAAGTTTGCGTTCCTAAAAATAATGAAGTTCACATTTTCTAGTTTTAATTAGAAGTATAAGCAATTTTTCTCTTTGAGGTAAATATTTTAAATCAAACAAGATGCATATTTCACTATAAAATTAAAATATACTGCAAAACAAATGCCTGCATTGTATTTTATATTATTTCAATTGTTTAATTTTGAATTACGATTTAAAAATTCTTTTTCAGACTTTTCTTAAATTCTATACTTATTTAATACTTAAATTCTTAAATTTGCTACTTCGAGACATTACTTAAATATTTACAAAAAATATTGTTTTTTTTTTTTTTTTTTTTTTTTTTTTTTGTCATCTATTATCTGAATCGCACATTTGCTTAAATAACTTTACACACGTATACGGAATACGTAATTAATGTATTTACATGTAATTTCTGTGTATTTAAAGAAAGACGATCTTAAACATATTTGCATTTCTCAAAAATGAAATACATAATTTATAAATAACACACCGAATTTAGTTTTAATTATTCTATTACAAAATTCAAATTCAATTAAATATGTGCCTATACGTATACATTAATAATAATTCTATGAATACTTTATTTTCAAATTATTTTAAAAGGTTATGTATATATATATAGAATAACCTAAAGCTAAATATATGAAATAGTTTCAAATATATGAAAAAAATAATTAAGAGTTTTTTAAACACGACAAGGGAAGTAAACCTGAATGAATAATCTGGTGCGTCACGCACGCGACTTTCTCTTACCCAGAATTTTAATACTATAAATACAGATTGGAAATGAATGGTTTATAACGAGTACTATTATGCAAACCTCTGTTAAAACAATTCAAATAAGGCTTCAGAACAGCTTTTTTCGGAACAGCTTCCGCCCCACTCAACACCCCGTTTCATTTCTGTAACTGTATTTGTAAAGAATGCAAATTTTTTATTAAATTCAAAAGACAAATTTCAGATTCTTTGAGACTTATCAATCTTGACGAAAGTTTTCTAGTAATAAACGTATTAACTTCAAAATGCAACATTTGGATCGCCTGAAATTATTTGGTTTTAATTTACTCCAACAAATACAGGCAAAGCTCAAACGTTAAAAGAATTGACTTCGGTAATCAGGAAGCCTCAAAACGTGTAAATATACAAAAGACAAGCGATGAATACTTAGCTGAAAACATATATTATTTACCATACGTCTACGAGGAATTCATTTCTAATCCTGAGCAGCTTTCCTGGACATGTTAACATATAATAGTAAAGCACTTCCACTAACAATAAAAAATAATGCTATAGATTAATTATTTGCAACCCTGATGTATATTATGTACAGACCACATTGTGCACCTAAATATAATACTATAGTAATATTACACGGCAAAACCTGAAATAAACTTCCACGAATTTTCAACTATTGTCGCACTATAATCTAGTTCTTTTGTGTAGCCCTGTAAACGGACAGGGAATGATTCCTATACCATATTCTACATTAAATATGTCTTTACGCGCATGAAAAATATATGCAGTGAAACCCCAATCTGTCGTTTCCGTATCCATCGTTTTATTTCTATGGTCCCTGCAGAAACTGTATTTAAATAATGTTTACGAAACCTGCATGTAACGTGCTTCAAAAAGTTGGTTTCTCGCTTCAATCGCTGTAAAAACCTCTGCTGACCTTGTAAAAAGTTGTTTCTGGAGGTCAAGCGGTTCCATATGACCATATTACCATGCATATGACATACAAACTGGAATTACTTCTTGCATCCTAAAATAAATCTTTTCCCCATTTCTATGGAGGATCAAAATTGTGACGCCATGTCTCCGAGCCATCTATTTATATTGTAATTTCAGCAGGGCAGTAAGTATCCTCTTTAGTAATACAAAAAATTGTTACGTGTGAAAAAAAGATTGAGTATACCAAACAGTAAGACAAGAAAATGATGATGATGATGATGTGTGATTGCGAGTAACAGAGGATACGTCTAGTACAAAATTGCATTAATTTGCATTAATCAGGACGTTGCAACATGCAATATCTTAAAGCATAGAAGAAATGTGTGATTTATCGGACACTTCTAGCCAAAATCTTAACACGTGTAAAGGCGATACATAATTTATATCATCATCAAAATAAATAAAATATTCAAAAACCGACTGTGGGGTCCTATATTATTTGTTATTAAAATAATTTAGCAAAAAAATCCTGAATTTGTTGCTAAGGAGCGCAATGGCTTTATATATAAAAAAAAAAAAAACGTCTTTTATTACTAAATTGAATACCAATTGAATACCTAAATTTTTATACCAATTATTTAGAAAAAGAAATAGTTTTCGGATTTTATTGTTATTATTATTGTTATTATTATTATTATTGCACCATTTTATAATTTATTTATATATTTAAGGCATAACTAGAGTTAAAATGGCTATCGTGGTTGCATAAATGAATTCTTGGCGAAAAACATACAAGATACATTATTTCTAAATTTTAAAAATTGCTAAATTGGTCATAGTAAAGACGTTCCCTTTTAAACATATTTTGAGTGAAACTAAATCTTTATATAACCTAATCTAAGTTGTTGTCTCTTAAATTTAATTTTAAAAATTTCTAGGCTGCAAATCTATAGCAATCAATTTTTAATTAAAATCACACAATCAACTGATTGGAAGAAAATCATATTTATTGAAATTTTTATTTTTCCGACAGAGTGAAAATATGTGAGTGAAAAAAATGTAATTCTTTCTCCCATTGTTTAATGGTGTATTCCTTTACCTGCGGCTTATTTTGTGTTGAGCTATCTACATGATAGACCAGATGTTTCTGCCTAAAGGTTGTCTGAGTGAGTAATGCTGACCGGTTGTCGGTCTGGATAGCTCAACTGGTAGAGCCTTGACCTTTAAGTCAAAGATCCGGGGTTCGACTCCCGGTTCAGGCACTATTTTCACTCAGTCGGAAAAATAAAAATTTCAATAAATATAGCAATCATTGTTTAACATAATAATAATATTCATTACTAAATCTTTTTCGCATAATATCAAAATGAAAACGAACAATATAAACCTATATGATATAAAATAATAATAATATAACTAATAATAAACATTAAAATTAATAATAAAAATTAAAATAAAATACAAACAAATTTTTCTTTCATCTTAATTAAATTTTTGCTTAATATTTTTTAAATAATGGTTATTTTTAGTTGTTTTCACTATTCTAAATAATATGTTTCTTTTCTCGAGCTCTCGAAGATAAGAATTTTTTTTTCTTGTTTACACCAATGATATTATTAATATTTTCATTAATTCAGATGAATTATCATATTTATAGAATAAATTTAATAATGACGATAAATTATTTTGTTTTGACTTAACATTTCTATTTGCAGTTTAAATAAATATGCGATATTTATATGTTAAAAAAAAAAAAAAAAAATAACAAAAAAAATAACAAAATAATTAACAAAATAATTAAATTAATTATTAAGATAATTATCACTCCTGAAAAAAAAAAAAATAAATAAAAAGTAAATATTAGGCTTTTAAATAAACATTAAAGAGTTTCTTATATATTCCTTTTAAGTTCAGAAAACTCTTTGAAATATAAAACAAATAAATTTTCTAGTTTATTTTTCTTAAGGTAAAATAAAAAAATAACGCTTTTAAATGTTTTACTTTTATGCATTATTGGACATTTTCTAATGACGTTAAATCGTTTAAAATTATCTAAGTTTAACATTTTTTTTTCTTCTTAATTAACAAAGTTTATGTAAATTTACTTATAATTGTTTTCAATTAATGACAATTTAAACATTGTTTGGGTTTTTATTATATACCAAAATCTAATATCCCTTTGAACGTTTCTAATAATAATAATAATAATTAAAATAATAATTAAGAAGAATTGAGAATAATTATAATGAAGAAAAATTCTTTTACATTTTTATTTATATATATATATATATTTATTTATTTATTAGGGAAATTTATTTATGACAGTATAAATATTTTAGACCGTTATACAAATATTGCTAAAATCCATTGCATCAAAAACATATTTTTGTTCAATTATATGCTTATTATTTTAATGAAATAATAAGATTTTTGTCGTAGTTTTTACAAGCAAGTATAAAAGAAACCCTCATATTAACGCTCATAAATTAGTTTACTAAAAATTAAAAATAAATATAAAATAAATAACTACCAAAAAGGAATTAATTGAAAATTATTATAAGTATTGAAAATTAAAACATATTTTTTTGAAAAAATTCATTGACATGAAGAATGTATTTTAAATATTGACATAAAATAACATCTATCAATAAAAATTTCGAAAAGTACTTCGATAGGTCCACAAACTTGGGTGTTTTCGAATAACTTGTCAGCTTACTTGACTTTCTATATTTAAATATTTCGGTCTCATAAAACATTACAAATTATAATTTATTCTCATTAAATATTCCCCAGTCAATGAACTCAACATTCATGTAGTTGTTGGTACAATTCACAGTCAGCGACAAAATTATCCGATTTGTTAAATAAATCTTTGTCGAATCGTGTTCTTAGACTTACTAAGAACAGGATTCGACAAGGATTTATTTAACAAAACTGTATTAAAAGTACTTTTTTATATAGAAATTTTTGTTAGTGGTCGGATAATTTTGCTGCTGACTGTGAAACATGAACATTCAATGTCAAATCAACACAAATAAAAATCTGACACCCCCCCCCCCCCCAGAATTTATGCAATTGATCTCATTTATTTGTTCTATAGATAAATGAATGTATATCAATTACTAAATCGATATCTCCTTCAATTTTTTATATACATTGCTGCAAAAATGCGTAAAAAGTGGAAATTTTCAAAATTTTTCTATGACGTATGTACCTATAGTTTTTTTTCCCCCTATCTGGCTTGGAGGAATACGTTTGGTATCAACAGAAAGCATTTAACACAGGCTTTGAAACGATAGATCACTTGCACAAAATAAATAAAAAAAAAATCATGTAAAGGTCAACCATTTTGTCACTTGATCTTCAATAACTAAAAAGTGAGGGTATAAATTAACAACAAGCACTTAATAATTTCAATCAAGGTTCACTGGCATTCTGTATTTTACAGTATTTGGAGAATTTTTTATAAAAACTTACATCATTTTAGCATGAAGATACAGATAAGGGGTAGCATTATAAATTACAACTTAGCATTCCATAACAGCCTCAAGTTGAAACTCACAATAAATGTAGGAACAACATGTAATATTTAAAGGAAAATTAAACTTATGCCTTATGAGTTATTGAAGGTTTGACCTTAAGATGAAAGTTTTTAGAAATCGGTGCATGTTATATATAATTTAAAAGTCCGTATTAAATGCTTTCTAAAGATTTCAGACATATACCTTTAAAGAAACAAAATATGGGTAAATTTAGAATACAAGACTTTGGATATTTTACACTCTTCACCCATTTTTGCAGCCCTATATATATCAAAAACTAAAAGAGATAAAGTCTTATTAAATGATATGCATACATTTTTCTATAGAAAAAACAAATAAGCCGTCAGTTTGAAAATACCACTTTTTTTTGTGTTCATTTGACATTGGTAGTTTCCAGTATCCATTGTGATTTTGATAATCTACTCTTAAGTAACCCGCCAAATTCTAAACAATTGCTTCGAAAATTTAATTTTTCTATACTTTTTCATCATCCCATTAGTAAATTTTATGTATTATATGAATTTTGAATTGTGATTCATTATTATTTCAGAAAACATGCTGAAATTCATCATAAATTTTATCTTTTATTACTTTATTATTTATTCACAGATGAAAGTGAAGAATTTGTAGAAATATCTAACTTTCTATTTTCTGTGTATTTACACGTTTTGCAATGTTTTGCAATTGATTTTATTAGTTTCAGAATCGATTTTATCAATTTTGGCCGTCTGTCTCTCTGTGTATAACAAAAAAGTTCACAGCAGCTCCAAATCAGAAGGAGAGTCTCTGGCTAATTGGACTAGATTTTTAATTTTTCGGATTTTCGGAGCAATACTTATTGAAATTATGATAAAAGCACCGAAAAGCATATTTGGCTACAAAATCATGAAAAGTTCCATTTTATAAAAACTCGTTTAAGCGATACCCAAAACACTTTTCCTAGGACGTGTAACTATGCAAACTAACAGCGCACACGAGTTTTTTTGGCGTACCTGTAAGGGTGAGTTAGAGTATGTGATATAGATAGGTTTACTTATGCAGGAGACAGCAAATTTAAAAAATAAACATTTTATTTTACCTAAAAATTTTGTTTTAATAAACTTTTACTAAAAATTTTCAGATTAATTGTATAAAACTAATAAATTCATCAATTAAGTTTATTTCTGCTTAGTTCTGTAGCTACCTATAGTAATTCAAATTAAAATAATTTAGTGTTTGAAATACACTACGAATGTAAGAGTTCTGCGCTCCTTTATTTAAACAGATGTATTGAATATTTGCACAGTTTTAATTTTATCATACAAAATTGAATAATTCTTGCCAGGCTATCTCTATTTTTTTTTTTTTTTTTTTTTTTTTTTTCACTTTTTGTCCTCTGAGAAAATGGAAATTTCATTGCCATCGGTGTTGTTAAATTTCCTAAAGTACTGTCGGGAAACATGTTTCAACAAAATAAAGTCATGTTTTTATATTCAGGATTTTTAAGAAGCCCTAGATTTGTTGTTGGTCTTGTTTTAAGTAACATTTTGGCACCTTTTTAAGGTTCTGTATAGCTCGTGGGAGCTGTCGAATGAAACTTCTTCCCATCGTCTTGACGAATGGCTGACGGTGAAAATTCTTTATCTTGAAGGGGTTTTTTTGCCCTTAAAGAAAGTCAAGCTGTATCATAGGTGTGTTATTAGCTATAGCAACGAACACCATATGAACGGCCAATAACGAAGGTTTTAGAATCTGAAAAAAAAATAGAAGCTGCTTATTATTATTATTATTATTATTATTATTATTATTATTATTATTATTTAATCAAGTTTTGAACAGTTACGTGGACATTTAAATATAAAACTTCTTCACACACTATAATAAAAAGGGAGCGCTATCGGTTTCGAAATAATGGGACCTTTCTTCTACAGTTACAAAAAAGATGTGCTAACACGTACTACCTTTGAGGGAAAAGGGAGACTTGCTTTTGCCTATAATCTTGCTTTGCCTTCAACGGAAGGCTCGAGACAAGATATTCATGCCTTGCCTTTTTTATCTTGAGTCTTGGTTTTGCCTCCTAGGTTTAGAAAAGCTACGTTCTTTCGAAATAGGTAGTGCTTCCAATCGGAAATCAATGTAACTATAATTTTTCTAAACGCAAATCAATGTAACATTTGATTCCTTTATTTGTCCTGCTATGCCTTTTCAGTAATGAAACAAACATGTTTCAAGTAATATATTGACAAAAATATGATTTTACATTTTCGATTATTTTTTATATGTTTTGTTAATAGCAGCAACTAAGAAAGCATATGAAACACATCTGTCAAATAAAAACCTGTATTTATTTATTCATAATACTTTATTGATGTTCCTGGATTCTTAAATTATATTTTTCAGTAACAGTAAAAAAATAAAAGAAAAGAAATAAATAAATAACGCTCGCATGTTTGTTTAAACTTTAGATTGCGATACCTTATGATTTCTTCTCTTACTTAAGATTTTTTCTTTATTCATCTTTAAAAAGAACACGCTATGTCATCGGAAATCAATTCACAGATTATTGATAGCTTTCACGAGTAACATTTTATTACTCTCACGTTAGAAAAACAGATTACTTTGAAGGTGAATTGAAGTAAAAATGAGTAAAAATTTTATATAAGTGTTTAAAGTAAGCGTAATTTTCATTAATTAAAGTCATTAATCAGTATTTTTGTAGGGTATGTGAAAAACAAAATTGGAAATTTTTAATTAATTCTAAATTATCGAAATATTTTCAATTAAAATCAATATAATTATTTTTCAGAAATTTCATTTATTATCGATTGCTGTTTATATTTAAAAATAAGAGGAGAAATTAAAAAGCGATTCACTGTATTTCACAATTCCTTATATATGTGTATATATATATATATATATATATATATATATATATTATACAAATAAATAAACCACATAGAAGTGAAATTTAATTCCAAGAAAAATCTAATATAAACAAAAGTCTATTTTTTTTTTTTTTTTTATGTGTTTGGATTGGTTTAGTTTGAGTTAATAACGTCATGCTAAACCTTTTATATATTTTTTAGCGTCATTTAAAAGTATGCACATTTAAATTATGATTTTGTTTTACTTTTAAATTTTTAATATTTAATTATTTTTTAAATTAATGCTATGAATATAGTTATTTATTATCTAATAATATTAATGGTGTTTTAATAGATTTTTCGGTGCATGTAAATTACCGTGATCCTAAATGCTTTAGGAATTTTTATATACTGCCAAAAAATATAAGAATTTCTACTCTTTGTTTAATTGCATGTTGTCCATGCTGAAAGTAAATAAATTAATAAAATTAGCACATATGTAGAGTAATAAATGCAACTGTAGAAAAATTATAAGAAGTAAAATGTGGATAGTAAATTTGCTTTACACATTTATAAAAGCTTGAGCAAATATAAGAGGAAAGATTATATCAATTAAATGTTATATTTCATTCACCGAATCGTAACAGTGCACTCTACTTTGCATGACAAAAAACACTGCTTTTAAAGAGAGATTTATAAGATTCGATTATTAAACTTAATTGCTTACATTCAATGTAATTTAATTTATGTCGGTCATACAGCACATTTACAGAAGAAACAATAAAGATTTGAGCATAATAAATTATCCATTGTAATAATGCTCACCAGTGGCTGGGCGATTCTGCGCTCAAAGCTGGTAGATGTGAGATGCCGGATTTGATCCTAGGTTGCGCTCGTCGACCTAGCCGTTCGGTGTTTTCCATGTTTTTTTTTTTTTTTTTTTTTTTTCAAAACTTGCGTAAATACGGGCTAGGACCCCTTAGAATGACCTCCACGGAAGGTATTCCCCCACAGGCCGATGATCCTAGTGTAGCCAATCGGCCTCAATCCTCGTAACATAATTCCAACCCAACCCATTGTAATAAAGACCTATAAATATTTTTTTTTAAATTTTCATAAAAAAGACATAACCTAAATATTTTTATAAATCTGACTATCCTTAATGACGTATTCTATTATGATAACATCATTTATAATGACACCATGCGCCAGTGTTGGGCATAATTGATTAAAAAGTAATTGAATTACAATTAAATTACAATTATAATTATTTTACTGTCAATCGATTAACAAGTAATTAATTACAAATAAATTGAATTATTACAAATAAATTGAAAAAGTAATTCAATTTATTTCAAATGAAATACTTGTTGACAGTAATATTGATTGACAGTAGATTGCCAGTAAAATAATTGATTGACAGTAAAATAATTATAATTGTAAGTTAATTGTAATTCAATTGTAATTCAATTACTTTTTAATGAATTATGCCCAACACTGCCGTGCCCACACTGTAAACAAAATCTGTAATTTTACTGGAATGTTTATTCAAAGTCTCTGTAAATTTACAATAATGCTTAGTTAAGAGTAAATAATCGAGATTCTTAATCTTTGTTCTGTAGTTTTATCGAATTTTATTATTTAATATCTTAATAAAAATTGAAAATAAATTATTCTTCTTTACAAAAAGCATTCTAACTCACAAATAGATTCTTGCCAATATTTAATTAATTTAGTATTATTCATTTAAATGCATATATGAAGTAGATTTTTTAACATCTCTGTTTATTTTTCTCTGTAATTTTGCATAAGACTTAAAATAAATGACTGCTAGTAGTTTTCGGTTGGATTTTTTTTTAACAGTGGCATATAAGGAGTTCGCAAGTATTCATATATTAAAATGCATGATTAAGCAAATAATAAAGGGCATGAATGACAAAATTATGCCGTAAATATTAACCAATGCGTTGCTTCCTAAGTCACCTAGTCTTTACAAATGTGGATGTAAGTCTATTGAAAATCAACTCGAACTCAAATAAAGACACGCGCTTTATGAGAAATGTGCTTATACCAGAAGAACTTCTCACTGACATATTTGAAACAATTCTCTGATTAAAACTTAAAATGTGGTAGTTAGAAAAAATGGTGTTTGTGAAATTTTCAACACTCGGAATGAGCAATTTTGAGCTTGGATGCATACCAACTTGAACTCAATCATAAATATCCAAAGCGGTATTGTGCGTCCCGTTATTCGTTATAAAAATACCAGACATCACCATAATATGTATTTATATTTAAAATGGTTTGAGATTGTCAGTTTTATCCTAAAATGGCGACAAGGCGCCGCAGGCATAACCAAACTGAGGTTTAATGTGGTGAGAATTTTCAAGGATCGCAAACCAGCTGATCGCCGAAGACGGTTAGTATCTAAATATATATATAGATATAGACATATATAGATAGTTATATAAACATGTAGTTACATACATAGATATAGATACATAAAAATATAGATATAGCTATTATTGTCTTAACTTCTGAAAAGAAGACCGTATTTATTAATTGTAAAAAACATTTTCTAAATGTATTTGATCTTTTATCATATTTGATATTTAAATTTAAAGGCAATCCTTAAAAAGAAAAATACGTGAAAGAGAAAAGTAAAATATAATATAAGAAATATTTAATAATAAAGTAAGGGGGGGTGACATATTTTACATAAATTTATTACATTGAATATAAAGATTTTTTAAATGAATATTTTTTGTTTTTATTTTATTCTTTTGAATAACACCTGCAAGCAAAAAAAAAAAAAAAAAAAAAAAAAAAAACATTTAAATCACATTATATGTATGCGCGCCACGCACTTCTAACTGAGCAATAGTTTTAAATATATGTTTGTCAAAAATATAAAAATATATATATAAATTTTCGAAACTTTTTTTTTTTTTTTTTATATATGTCATTAGATTTAGATGAGTGAAAAAAAGATGTCCGTTCAAGGTGAAATAATGTTTTTTTTTTTTTTTTTTTTTTAAGTATATTTTTTATCTTGTATTATTATTATTATTATTTTGTGTGTTCTATTCTCTTCATGCATTTTTAATATATAACTGTCATTATAAACACTTCGGAAACAAAACCGCTATGAACATCTCTTTTAAAAATCTCTTTTTTTCTTTTCTCTCTCTCTCTCTCTCTTTTTTTTTTTTTTTTTTTTTTTTTTTTACATTTTATTCAAAAACATTCTTTTATGTCAATAATGATTTTTAAAAATTGCATTACAATATTTTGAAAAGAAAAAAATTAAAAAAAAGTGTTTAAAAAGTCAAAAAATGAAACATCATGTCTGCAATGAACCTTCCAGGCATTTAAGTCTATTCTCTAAATAGTTTTCGGAAGAAAATTGACAATAAATCAATAAATTAAAGAAAGGCTGTTCCTTATAATAACATTTTATATTATATTAAAAAAAAAAAAAAAAAAAAAAAGAAAAAATGAAAGTAGTTTAATTTATTTAAGCGATTAAAAAAATGCTTTAATAATTATATTACACAAAAACTTCAAAAATATTTTTTATACATAGAATTTTCGCAATAAAAATTTAACATAAAAATGTATTTTTATTATTATTATTATTTGTTATTATTATTTTTTTTTTTCTATTTAATTTAGTTTTTTTTAATTAAAAACATTTTAAAAACACGTAACGTTTTTAGAGATATGGTTTAATAATGAGTTATGTTTATTTGGATTATATTAATAAAAATACTATAAAGATTAACGGAATCATAAATTTGTAAATACTGGTAAAATGTATTTACAACTTGAAAAAATTGCATACCATAATCCATAAGATAAAATTTTACAATAATGTTTGAAATTTTCCAAGACGTGCCATATATTGTTCTGTAAATTATTATTATTATTATTATTATTATTTTTTTTTTTTTTTGATTTAGTACAAGTTAAGTCAATGCATTTTATTGTCAAAGAGTTCAAATAATAATGGTTATGGATAATTTAAAGTTCTGAATTTTCATGAAATAGCCTGGATAATTATCAATATTAATCAAAACAGATATTGAGCGAAAAATAATTTTACATTCATATCTTAAAACAACCCTTTAATCGCAGCAGTAGCAACAAATCTTGCTTTGAGAATTTGAAATATTATACATTTATTAATAAAAATATTAGAAATAATCCTTTACATTAATTTTCTATTTTTTTGGGGGGGGTTAGTTTTGTTTCGATTTTTTCTAAAAATTAAATATTTATATTTTCATGTTAGTAATAAAATGAGGCTTTGACTTATCCTTTTAAACATTTATACTCAAGCAAGCAAATTTCCCTATTAGAAATATTTAAAACAGTACACTTAAAAAATATTTGCCGATATACAGGGTGGCTATTAAGTATCCGGAAAAAAATTGAGGGAGGAGCTTTTATGGACTGCCTACTTTATTATAACCACTTTTTTGTTGCTGTAATGCTTTTATCTTTAAATATTATTTATCAAAATAATTTGCATTTACTCAACGGGCAGTTTTTGAGCTTTCAGGGAAAGCAAAATCTATTAGATAAATGAAAAAGCCTCGTGATTTTCTTTTTCAAAGTGCGGCGCATCTAAGTTTTTACTGTTTAAGTTGCTAAAAACACTTAAAATCATCCCAAACTTTTGGAGCTATCTCTCAAGAACACCAGAAAACGGAAAGATGCAACAAGGTCTTCATTTATGGATTTAGTTGAGATTTGCAACAATGGGAAGACTCAACTGGTTTTCAAAGAAGAAAACATTAAAAAAAAAAAAAAAATATGGAAAAGTTTATTAAAAAAAAAAAAAAAAAAAGTTTAAGAGAAAGATGTACTTGCATGGAAGCAAAATCACCTAGCTAAGATCCTTCACCAAGTTTGGGTTCTGGCCCATGGAGTCAAATTAACGTTTGCTTTAATCAATGTCAAAGTGAAAAGTATCTGACCAAAAATCTGTGTTCTTCTAACAGCTCTGATTTGTATCCAATTGATTTTTGAGTGCGTGGGTTCTTAGAAGAACAATTGTGAACACAGAAAATCATACATTTGATAGACTCAAGAAAGCCCTTAACATAGTATGGAATGATTTAGATCCAAACTACTTGCACCGCACCGTCACCCCTCTTCCGAAGAAGATTGCAGCTTGCATCAAAGCCGATGACCGTCATTTCAAAAACTCATAGTAAAGAATAATTATTAAACATTGCTTGTTGCAAAAATAGAAGCTTTAAATTCGTTTGTCATTTCACTAATTATTTATTATCAAATACTTTTTTCCAAATACTTAATAGCTTAATTACTTAATGTATGATTTTCTTAGTGCGTAGATATATGTAGAGTTTTTTTGTTTCTTTTTCATTTGTTTCTTTTTTTTTTTTTTATGCGTGTTAAAAGTTAATATTTAAAATTTGTGCCTGTACATTCTCTAATTAAGTCGTATTATTATATTTTCTGCATACATGCCTGTATTAAAATATAAACTTCAATTATTAATGAATGAAAAAAAAAAATTACAATCTTAAAATGAATAAATGTAAAAAAAAAAAAAAAAAAAAAAAAAAAAAAAAACTTGATAAATAATAGAAATAACAATAAATCAATAATATTTTACAAAATACGTTTTTGTAAGCAATCGAATCTATCAAAATACTTTTAAGATTATACTATACAAAATTCCGTATACCGTTTCCTAATCCATTTTATCAAAATCTACGGAAAGAATTTAATATTTATGGAAATTGTCTTTTTCAGAGGATGAAAATTTTATGTATTGCCAGGATGATTTTCCAGAACATTACGTGATTATTTTTTATCAATTTTTCAGAGTTGAAATCATTTTAGAACGAAAGCCGGAAAATTGAATTCTATTGGATGTTTAAACTTTAACAAATATCCGAATGTAAAAAAAAAATAAAAAAAAAAGTACTAAATGAAATGGAATAAGAGTAATTTCAAAGGAAAATTGTTTGTTTGCATGTTTTTTTTTTTTTTTTTTTTTTTTAAGAATTCGATATTTTAATTTAATATAATTTTTTGTTATAGGTTTTCTCTGTTATTTAACAGTTTTTTTCTTCTTTTTTATGTCTATTCATGTATACGAATTTCGATAAAAATGTGTGTACATTTTGAATGTACCTATCTTGATTACTGGACTGTAGGTATATAATATTATTTCAATATTTCTTACTAAATGTATAAAATTCAAAGGGAATTATTTTATTAAGCAGTGATTTTATCATGTTTTTATTAACTTCGATTCTCGTTTGTTTGTTTGTTTGTTTTGTCCAGTACAAATCTTGCAATCGATTTTTAACTGACTTCCCGACTACCTAGACATTTGAAATTTTCAGGGCAGCTCATAAAAAAGCGATAATACATTTTTTAATGCTTTTAGTCAACGGTTTCAGGTCCCTACTGCCTTCTACAGCGTTTATATGATTCGACAGAAAATTTATATAACTAACTTCCCGACTAGCTAGATATTTGAAACTTTCAGAATACTTTAGAACACAATGAAAATGTTTTTTTAATACTTTTGGCCAACTGTATCGGGTTCCTGCTTCCTTCGGCAGCTTTACCCGCACAAAGCTTGCAATCAATTTTTCACTAACTTCCCTACTAGCTAGACATTTGAAACATTCAGGATCGCTCAGAACACGGTGACAATACATTTTTAAAATACCTTTAGTCAACCGTTTCAGGTCCCTACTGCCTTCGGCAGCATTTGTATGATTCAACAGAAAATTTATTTAACTAACTTACCGATTAACTAGACATTTGAAACTTTCAGAATAATTCAGAACACTGTGAAAATGCATTTTTTTAATATTTTTATCCAACTGCTTTTGGACCCTGCTGCCTTCGGCAGCGTTACCAGTATAAAGCTTGCAATCGATTTTTAACTAACCTCCCGGCTAGCTACCCATTTGAAATTTTTATAATACCTCAAAACTCGACAGCAATGAATATTTTTAATACTTATAGCCAATTGTTCCTGGTTCCCGCTGCATTCGGTAGCGTTTATATGAGTCAACAGAACATTTAAAAACATGGTATATAAAAAATTATTTTTATCCTATAATTATATGATTTAAATTGCAGCTAAAAACTAGTGTTGAATGCTGAGAAACAGGATGTAGACCTGTAAATGTTATGAAAGACTGTATAACTAAATGTGGTGTATATGGAAATGGAACTTTTGTCAAGCATGAAAGAGATGGTATGATTTGTAAAAGAAATCTAAATCAATAATCAGTCTTCCGATTCGAGCTGTTCACTACAGATGAAGTACTCAATTATTGCCTATAATAAATTTATACAAAAACATCGTGAGTAAAATTGCATTCAATGTAGCATTTGTTTAAATAAAGGAGAAATGGTGATCATACATGAATCAATATATATATATATATTTTCATTTTGAAAGTTTTATGGGTTTAAAATAAAGTACATTTTAAATAGTTTCTTTCTCTCTTTAATATAAACTCATGCTCAAAATTAATGTCAGAATCGTTTTTTTCCCGTTTCCATGTTTTGTGCATAATTTTTAAACAAATGAACGTATAAACATAAAATTTGGATGGCATGTTATTCATTAAACCATTAATCGAATCCCATAGAACTTTATTATAAACATTAATATTTAAACTGATAGTACTTCCTTTTTTCTAAAAAATAAACTTCCGAAGAAATGAAAAATTTAAGAATTTTTAGAAAAAAAGGTATCTCGGAAGTGGTGTTAAAAATGTATGATATCTAGGTGAAAGTACACAGGTTTTCAAATGTTAAATTAAAACTCGATTTTCCTTTCTGTATTCACTTTTATTTTTCTTCTTTTCCTTTTTTTGAGAAGAACTCTTTTAATTATACAAATGAATATAAAAATTACATGAGATTTTCTTTATAAAATCATTCATTGACAATTTTATTGTTCTTTACATGTCCATAGTTTATAAGTTAATAATTATCATTTTTCAAAAAGTCCGTTATGGAAGAAAAAGAAAAGTGAATATAGGACGAAATATCCAACTTTAATTTAACATTTGAATGCATGTGTATTTACACCTCTCTGTCAAGCAACCTTAAAACTGTTTCTCATTTAGTTTTCTTTTCTGAATCTTTAATTTTATTTTCTCAAAGATAACGTTTGAGAAAATTTATATTAATATCAGTTAAAAATTATTTCTGATTATAAAGTTCTGTATAAACCCAGTTAACAGTTTGATAAATAACATGCAATCCAAGTTTTATGTTCTTATGTCCATTTTTTTTTTTTTCTTTTTTCTTTTTTTCTTTTTTTTTTTTTTTTTAAATACGCTCAAAGGGAGAGAAAGAGAAAACATGTTCTGATTTTAATTTTGAACATTAGAGTATATTCAAGCGAGAAGTAATCGATTTTGGAGATGAGTATACTGAAAATAACATTGTAAAAGGATATTTCTTAAAATTCAATATAATTGAAAATGTATATATAATCTTATCATATCGAAGAAAAATTTTAAAACCTGAAAAGAAAACGTCGGAAAGTAATTCAGCAATAAGACTACGATGTTAAAAAATATATTTTTTATATTAACATAATTAAGGATAATTGATACATCTCATTTTGCAAAAAATTCAAAAATTTTCATAATGATATAATTAAAAACATAAAACTATGTAAAATATATAAAAATACAGGAAAATTTTTTAAGCTAAAAATTAACTCTTTTTAGAGTCTATACATTAAATGCATAACAATTGATATCTAGTATTAAAACATTTCAATAAAATTCAATACTCAGTATTAACTTGTTTAGCCTCGTTCAAAAGAGAGGGTTGAAACCTTGTGAACATGCCCTTTAGGAGGATTCGAGTGTTATAGTTGTTTACGTTCGAAGGTAGGATCGTATCATTACATAAAACTGGAATACAATTGGTGTCTAATGAATGATTTACTAATATATACCTAAAATCACCAGATTTAGATGATTTGTGTCATTTAATTCTGATATCACCGATTCTGCCTGTTTCATCAGTATCATTAAAATTACATTTTTAATATGGAATACGATATATAATACCTATATGTTTAAGACAGGATATAGCGGTTTAAAGTCAGAAAGTAAATTATTCATACACAGTTGAGGTTTGAAGGTGGTATATAAATTAAAAGTTTTTAATCATTTGCCAATGTTTTCAAAAGCACTTTTATAGTACGGAGTAAATGTAAAACAAAATGATTTTTTTTTTTTTTTTTTTTTTTTTTTTTTTTTTTTTTAAGAGGGATTTATTTATATATAGGAGAAAATTAATTTTGTTTTTTAAGTATTTTATTTCGATTTCAGCAATAATGATTCTAATAGGGGATCCACTACAAGAGTCATTCCATGTCAAATCAGCGCAGCTAAAAATCTGACCTCCTGAGATTTTTATGAAACTGTGCTCATTTATTTGTTCTATAGATAAATGATAGTATATCAATTAATAAGTCACCTTTTTTAGTTTTTTATATACAGGACTGCAAAAATGGGTAAAAATGCAAACTTTCAAAATTCATCTACTACAAATGTACCCATATTTTGTTTTCTAATTAACTTAGAGATATAAAACTGATAACATTAGAAAGCTTATATTACAGGATTTTAAATCATGTATCACACGTCATGTTTTTAAAAATATTTATTTTAAGTTCAAACATTTTGCCTTTGACCTTCAATATCTGTAAAAGTACATATTTAATTTTCTTATAAAAATTATACGCAATTTTTTACTATTATTTATCTGTAATTATTGTAAATTTCAAAATGGGGCTTCCATGGGATGCTGAGTTATAAATTTAAATGCAACCCTGCCTCAGTATTTTCATACCAATATAAGGTAAGTTTTACCCACATTTTGTTTTCTCATTAACTTAGAGGTATAAGATTGGTGTCATTTGAAAGGTTATAATACAGGCTTTTAAATTATTTATAACATGTATATGTTCTTTTTTTTTTTTTTTTTTTTGCCTTTACAGCCAAACATTTTGACATTTGTCAAGCATTTTGTCAAACATTTTAACAAATCAATTTAATTTCAAGTCAAACATTTTGACCTTTGGCCTTCAATATCTCAAAAAGTAATTAAAAATATATATATGTTGTTCTTACGTTTATTATTTATAATTATTGTAAGTCCCCCAAGGGATAAATTAAAATGCAGCTCTACCAGTATTTCCTTACTAACATAACGTACGTTTTACAATCAAATGTTCGTCCCATGTTTAAACTTATAAAAATTATACATTATAAACGTAAGAATAGCATACAATTTTTAAATGAAAATTAAATGTGACTTTTTGAGGCATTGAAGGTCAAAGGACACAATGTTTGACCTTAAAATTAAAATATATATATATGATATATCATTTAAAATCCTTTATTATAAGCTTTCTAATGAAATCAATTTTATATCTCTAAGCTGATTGGGAATCAAAATATGGGTAAAACTTTCGTTATGTTATTATGGAAATACTGAAGGAGGGTTGCATTTTAATTTATTACTCAGCACCCCATGGTTGTCCCATGTTGAAATTTTCAAAAATTATAGATAATAAACTTAACACGTTAATCGCCACGATAATATCAGAAAAATTTTCACATGGGCCATGGTAACTTTATTAGATAATTTAGTTTAAAATGTATCAAGAAAACTTAATGTATCACAGAAAACAAATGTTTTTTTGCCAAAATTCATGGAAAAACACTATTTTTTGTGTCACACATATATGACTGACATGGCCCTATATTAAAACTTTTTTTCTCGACAAGCCGTGTCAGTCTTATATGTCTGACGCATCCAAAAAGCATACAACAAGTATTACCTGTTTATGCAAATGTATCGTTTGCGTCGGACATCTATGATTGACGTGGCCTTCTACCAAATCGCGTACGTCAGACATATATGTCTGACATGGCTCATGTAGAACTTCTTAGCATCAGGCACATATGACTGACATGGCGATTAAAGTGTTAAAAATATGATATCGAATTTAAAAGAAAATTAAATAAGTACTTTTTGAGTTATTGAAGCTTTCATGAAGCTTTCTAATGGTACCAATCTTATATTTTTAAGTTAATTAGGAAACAAAATTTGGGTACATTTGTAGTAAGAATTATGAAATTTTGCACTTTTCACCCGTTTTTGCAGCCCTGTATATCAAAAACTAAAAGAATTAGGGATTTAGTAATTGATATACATTCATTTCTCAATAGGGCAAATAAATGAGCCCAATTTCATAAAACTCTGATGGGGTCAGGCTAAACATGCTGGTTTTTTCGGTCGATTCGACATGGAATGACCCACTTAATAAATTGCATATAGAAAAAGAAAAAAAAAAAGAATATGTGCCATAAAAACAAATAAAATTTTAGTGTTTTTCAGTTTTCCCTGACGTTTTCTTTTCCACATCCATACTACACACTGCGTCAGGCAGTGGGGTTAACAAATAAGGTCAATGTGTGAATTCACTTCTTTCTGCGTTCCCGTGATTGGCGATACCGCATGCGGTGGCTTCCGAATGCTCCTTATCAAGGTTGGGGAAGGTACTGCTGAAGGCTTAGGTTCTCAACGATTTCAATAAATTTCATTTTGTAGTTTAATTTCTTTGAGATTTTATATTTCTAAGTGGTTCATTTTAATATACGAGAGGTGATCAGAAAAAAAAAAAAAAAAAAGGTTACAAGCTGCAGCATTTGAAAGCTACATGTTGTGGAGAACTTTTGTTTCCCCAGAGTGGAGACAGATGGTGAAACTTGTCATACAGCTGATGTGCGGGTAGGTAGTGAAAGTTCCCTGACGGTTCAGGACGATTGAAATGCCAAGACGCTTAGAAAATTGGTCTCGTCTGGAAGTGCGAGCCGTGATTCGATTTTTATAGGCAAAGGATGTGTCCACGAAGCATCTGACGCAAACGGCCGGGTGTGTTGGGTGAAGGTGTCATCCTCCTGCATGACAATGCTAGGCCCCATACTGCTCAAGCAACGCAGGATTTGTTGCGACGGTTCAGGTGGGAAATCTAGAGTCACCCCCATGCAGCCCATATTTGGCACCCAGTGACTATTTTCTGTTTCCGATGTTGAAGGAGCACTTATCCGGCACAGAGTTCTTATCAGACAGTGCTGTGAAAACATCCGCCGAGACCTGGCTCAATGGACAGGGACCTGATTTCTACCAAGACGGATTAAACAAGTTGGTTCTGCGTTCTGATAAATGCCTAAATATACTTGGTGATTATGCCGAAAAGTGATAGGCACATATGCCTCTTAATTCTCTTTTCTCTTTTCTGTCTATTGTTAATAAATATTTCTTTATTCGACTTGTAACCTTTTTTTCTGATCACCCCTCGTAGTTACCATGAGAGGGAACAAAATAAATTAGCTCATTATAAAAATGTTGTATAATAAACTTTTTTTATTTCTCCATTTGCAAATGTAACTTTGAATTTGGTACCCGTTTAAAAATTTTTGTAATACACACACACACACACACACACACACACACACACACACACACACAAATAAATAAATAAATAAAAAACAAAAAATTAAAAAATATATAAATATATAAATATATAAAAAATAAATAAATAAATAAAAGACAAAAAATTAAAAAATGTATAAATATATAATAAATAAATAAATATATAAATAAAAGAATCCTCCAAGAAAAGCTGGAGAGGTTGGGAAAAAAAATAATATAATGAAAATCCCCATTTCGAAGAAAAATATAAAAGATTACTTTTACAAAATTTTATGTTTTGTTACATATGTTATCAAAATAAACGAAATTTGTGAAGAGATTTGATATCACTCCTTAATAGAATTATTTATCTGAAAAAAAAAATGAATATAATTAAACTATTTATTAAGAATTTAAACACCATGTAATTAATATTTTAAAATAGTCCTTTAAATATTTCTTAAATTCTCGTTTTATGACTAGGAAATGTTTCAAAATGTAAAACAAATAAATATCCTAATTTATTATCCTTAATGAAAATAATAATAATAATAATAATAATAATAATAAAACACAGTATGATTTTAACAAATTTTCTTTTTTCATTTTAAAAGAATTCCTAATAAGGTTTGAACTTATTTAATTTTAATAGTTTTGCTTAATGGATTTCCTAAGAATGCTTCCTCAACCCCAATGTTTATGTACAGTCACCCCAAAAAAAAAAAACGCCACCCCCCACCTAATTTCGCCGTAAATTATCGTAGAAACATTTGACTGGTACCGATCGATTTGTAATAACATCTAGTTTATAACGGTATAGTTACATTTTGCCTATGGGGTCGTCTACATATTAAAACTGGCATTAACTTCATTTTTTTCAATAGCAACCCCTATTTTTGACTTCATATTCAGATTTCTGAGATCAAGGCGGTTCGAAAAACATACCTATGTATATACCTTAAATCAATTTTAAATGGAGATACATGTGAAAATGTATTAGGGGTCCGTCTATACATTTAGAATATATAAATCATGATCTACCACCCATTATACATTATTTATTAAGTTTCACACCGGAAAAAAATTTAAGAAATGTTAATTATAAAATAAAAAAAATGACTAATTCACAGAACTTTCTGGGTTAGTTTATGAATTAAAAGATTTTTATTGATTTCTATTGATTAAACATCAGGTAGTTCACTTCATACGAAGAAAATTAAATAGCTTCAATAGATATTAAAATATCTATCAAAAGAGAAAAAAAAAAAAGGTGAATGGTTTTAAATTTGTTTGAAAATTCAAAATTATTTTAACTCAAGCTGCCGTATAATTGTCTGAAACGGCGGCACTGAACCTGGTTCTCATGGCCGTTTCACAGTGACAATGGGAGTTTGTTCTGATACTGCAGTACTTTCATTTTATTTAATTTAATTGACTTTTTAAAAATATTAAAACAGATTTTTTTATTTTTATTTATTTATTTTTTTAATTAATTATTTTTTTTTTCATGGCATTATTAAAAACTTTTACATAAATCTCCACGATATTCGTTTGCTTTTATATTTTATAATATTTTATAATGTGTAACAAATTAATATGCAAAATAATAAATCCTGCTACTTAATGGGATGTTCTAAAATTCTACTCTTTAACACAGATACCGAAGTGGACGGTGGGTGTAGAAAGGCTGACTACCCTTAAGCTAAATTTTCACTTGAAAAGGTCAAAATGTTACATAACTCTTTTTTCTTAAGGAAAAAAGAAGATAAGGAGGAGGAGGAAAGATCAAAACGAATAGAAAGCATATTAAACGTTAATACCCTTTAAACACTGGAAAAGGGCGGGGTTTCGTATTGTGTGTCATTTGGGAGCTGTAGAGTGCCAGAAAATTACTTTATGTAATAAAACTTTTCATTTAAAGGGTATTTAAAGCAGCATTATGTTTAATACATAGACTATTCAGAAAAAAAGTACCATTCATCTGGTTCATGAAAAATAAAGAACATTTTCTGGCATTGCTCTATGTATATACATTCTTGTCAACCTATCCCGGAAGATTACTCGTCCCGCCCCTTTCCGTACATTTTTTTCACATTAGTCTTTTTAGCGCCATGTCAGCCATCGGTGGCTGACACTGATCTTTCCATTTAGGCCAAGTCAGCCGGCAGTGTAAAATATGATATAAAACTACAGAACTTACATAGTTTTAAGTAATTACTGACACTTTATTTAAAATTTAATTCATGTTTTTTTTTTTTTTTTTTTTTTTTTTTTTTAAATAGGATTTTTATAGGATTATATCGTTAAGGCCTAATGGGGTTTATTGAAACTCGATAAACATAACACGCTTCTAAGCAGCACGTGTGGCCTGAATGGGATTTCCATAAGAATTCGCGTGGCGCTCAATGAGTTAATCGTAAATGTATTTCAAGTTAATTACTCTAAAAATTAAATTGTGTACACACAGGGGCAGGAACTAACAATGTTACGGGTTAGGTTGGCAAGTATGCATATATATTTTGCTTGAATTATAAAAAATTATAACACATTTTCTTCTTTTTTTTAGTATTTTGTGTTTATATGTCTCATTAAAAATAAATACAATATTCATATATAAACATTTCCATACAGTAATGTATATAAACATATTGATTAAAGAAGTTTTGTTGATATTATATAATTATTCTTCTATCTGTATAGTATATTAACACAAATATATTTTGTAAATTTCGCAGCATCGAAAAACAGCAACATAGCTTCCATATCAAAGCTTAATGTAAATAGGACGTAAGCGTACTGTAGCTAGTGTTGAAGTTTGAAAAAAAAAAAAAGAATAACAGTGGGCTAAAAATACCCCGGAATAAATTAAAATGTTGTTTATTCTGGTTTTAGTCAGGTGATATCACTCGTGCTAAATAGCTGGAACCGCCCTCTCTTAAGCTCAGGTTCAGCTCATCATCAAAATATTGTTTTTAATATCTGCCGCACCAAAATGTTCAAAACACAAATGCCAATTTTCATATATTTTGAAATCTTCCCGTTTCAACTTTAATTTATTTTATTTTGAATTTTTAAATTTAGACGTTTAAAGTCTTTTAAATGAAATTTCAGGATTCTGTAAGATCAATATCTATATATTTGAAAGTAATAAGACAATTCCTTTGTTTTAAATTTTTATTCCATAATAACTGTGACTTTGATTTCGTGATTAGGTAATTGAAAATAAATACTGTTGAGCTATGTTCCAATAATAGATCTTATAAACTTAAAAAAATATATATATAAATAATAAACCAATTTTTCACTATTTGATTCTCTATTAAAAAACTTTTAATAGAAATTTGATATTTTATTATGTTACATTATGGGATAAATTTTAAATAACACAAAGCTTACAAACGGTACAGTAACCAAATGCAAATATGTCACAACAAAATTTAAACAGAAAATTCATGGTAAAAAATCTTTTTAAAATTATTAAATATTCATAATAATAATAATAAAACGGTTGTCGAATGCATAATTGCTGTTTCATGCAATCAGTTTCGCTGTACCGTGTTTTCTAAAACATGATATTTAACTAGAGGTGTACGTGCTCTTGAATATTGAAATGCGAAAAAAAGTGTAACAGGATTAAAATAGAATTTTAGCAGCGAAAAACTAGAAAAAGATATTTAATACTTATGAAGAAAGACTTAACATATTAGGATCGGATATATTCCTCTCTTGTATCGTAAGCCACGCCTTTTCACAATTTTTCTAAAACTTTCTAATATAAAACAAAATAATTTTGCATATTTGTAATTAAATCATTTAAGTTTTGTCTTCAATAATCGATGTAGTAAATACCATTGTGATTTATGCATACCAGCGTCACATATAGAGTCAAATAAGAATATGCAAATTAGTCTTTTTTTAAAAATAGTGTTTCAGCGAATCAGAGGCGAGCTTCTTTTCTTTTGAAATTCTTTCACAATCCCTCACCTACATTGTGATAACTTTACAAAAATATGCCAATTTGTATAATAAACATCGAAATATTGAATATACGAATATACGAGATATACGAAATATACGAGACAAAAGGAATAACATAAAGGTAAATTAAAATAGTTTTCCGTCAAATTATATACAAACATTTACTTATAGAGGATGCAGATTATAACAAGTGACGGCCCCCTAACAGGAATAAAAAGTGAAATATCACTGTAACTCAAAAAATAATGTTAGGAACGAGCTGTAAATTTGGAAACCCACGTTTTTGATGATGCCCGTTCTATTCGTGCAAAAATTAACATAGGTCATAATTCATAATTTTTTCAAATATGAATTTATTAATAATTTTCATAATTCAAAAAATGTTTTTTTAGCAAAAATTTGCATGGAATATGTTTGGGTCACTTCATTCTAACGAATAAAAAAAACAGAATTTAAATATCATAATTATTTCGGAAGATATGATTTAATGTTTGTCACATTCATTTAACATTAGCATCCCCAAACTTTGACAGCTTATAACTCTATGACAAATTGAGCGAAATATATAAACTATACCATTTTCCGTGATGATTTGATCCAAAGAATTCAAATAAATTATAAAAAATGGGGGTTACCATTGAAAAAAATGAAATTGATGTCAGTTTTAATATGTAGACGACCCCCTAAGTAAAATCTAACTATAACATTATAAACTAGACGTTATTACAAACTAATTGGTACCAGTCGCATGTTTCTATGATAATTTACGGCAAAATTAGGTGGGGGGGGGTGGCGTTTTTTTTTGGGGGGTGACTGTACATTTAATTGATTGTATTTAAACTTTGACACTTTGCATTTTTTTTTTTTTTTCCTTTGTAAAATAGGTCTGATTTCCCTTCCTTTCTTTTTCTAGAAAATGTTATGTCAATTAAATTAAACATTTCTTTGAACGTTTCTGTAGAAAATACAAAAATATTTTACCATTTTATATTTTTCGTAAATGGAAATTATTCCTGAAATTTTAAATCGTTTCGCAATATTTTATACAAATATTGTTAAAGAATGGAGAATAAAATAAATTTTATGTACATATATTTTACAGAAAGAATGAGTTTATTTTTAATTCCTGATTGAAAAAATAAAAATAAATTAGAATATGCATACGTAAGGAAGTTTAGAAAAAAAAATAATACAAACAAATCGGTAAATATTGCACATATTGTAAAAGTAATATTACAGTTTAGAAATAATGTGTATCACTCACACTAATTTCTGTTACATTGCATTTCAATATTATAAATACAGATTGCAAATTAAGCCATGAGATCAATATGGTAAGATAATAAATTTTAATCTACATTTAATATAATCTACAATAGGTTTAGATGCACCATCAATTCATACCATGCTATTTTCTACAAACTAAAGTGCAGTGGCTGTTTTAATTTTCTAAATATTGCTATTTGAGACGTAATTCTGTGTGAGGTGGCCCTCAATTAACACCCGTTCAATTATTCTAGCTACATAAAAAAAAAATCAAGGCAGTTATTAATTAGCCTTTGAACTTGTCATTCTTTTCAGTCATGCCAAAATTTTCAAGTGGCAAATTAAAAAGAACTTCAAAACACCAAATATGAATTTCTACAATTATTTGTTTGTACATTATAACAGATACATATGCAAATCAACCGCTAAAAGATTGACCTTCGTGTGAGGAAGTTACTCACATA
>OZ005652.1:141753885-141775885 GCA_963930645.1 Salticus scenicus | reverse complement strand
TTTAAATTCTGTTTTTTTTATTCGTTAGAATGAAGTAACCCAAACATATTCCATGCAAATTTGTGCTAAAAAAACAGTTTTTGAATTATGAAAATTATTAATAAATTCATATTTGAAAAAATTATGAATTATGACCTATGTTAATTTTTGCACGAATAGAACGGGCATCATCAAAAACATAGGTTTCCAGATTTTCAGGTCGTTCCTAACATTATTTTTTGAGTTACAGTGATATTTCACTTTTTATTCCTGTTAGGGGGCCGTCACTTGTTATAATCTGTATCCTCTATAAGTAAATGTTTGTATATAATTTGACGGAAAACTATTTTAATTTACCTTTATGTTATTTTTATTGTTTCCTAAGCAATATTTCGATGTTTATTATACAAATTGGCATATTTTTGTAACGTTATCACAATGTAGGCGAGGGATTGTGAAAGAATTTCAAAAGAAAAGAAGCCCCGCCTCTGATTCGCTGAAACACTATTTAAAAAAAAAGACAAATTTGCATATTCCTATTTGACTCTATATGTGACGCTGGTATGCATAAATCACAATGGTATTTACTACATCGATTATTGAAGACAAAACTTAAATGATTTAATTACAAATATGCAAAATTATTTTGCTTTATATTATAAAGTTTTAGAAAATTTGTGAAAAGGCGTGGCTATTTACATTAAGCCTTGATATGGAAGCTATGTTGCTGTTTTTCGATGCTGCGAAATTTACAAAATATATTTGTGTTAATATACTATACAGATAAAAGAATAATTATATAATATCAACAAATCTTCTTTAATCAATATGTTTATATACATTACTGTATAGAAATGTTTATGTATGAATATTGTATTTATTTTTAATGAGAGATATAAACACAAAACACTAAAATAAAAGAAGAAAATGTGTTATAATTTTTTATAAATCAAGCAAAATATATATGCATACTTGCCAACCTAACCCGTAACATTGTTAGTTCCCGCCCCTGTGTGTACACAATTTAATTTTTAGAGTAATTAACTTCAAATACATTTACGATTAACTCATTGAGCGCCACGCGAATTCTTATGGAAATCCCATTCAGGCCACACGTGCTGCTTAGAAGCGTGTTATGTTTATCGAGTTTCAATAAACCCCATTAGGCCTTAACGATATAATCCTATAAAAATCCTATTAAAAAAAAAAAAAAAAAACATGTAGTAAATTTTAAATAAATTGTCAGTAATTACTTAAAACTATGCAAGTTCTGTAGTTTTATATCATATTTTACACTGCCGGCTGACTTAGCCTAAATGGAAAGATCAGTGTCAGCCACCGATGGCTGACACGGCTCTAAAAAGACTGATGTGAAAAAAATGTACGGAAAGGGGCGGGACCAGTAATCTTCCGGGATAGGTTGACAAGAATGTATATACATAGAGCAATGCCAGAAAATGTTCTTTATTTTTCATGAACCACATGAATGGTATTTTTTCTCTGAATAGTCTATGTATTAAATATAATGCTGCTTTAAATACCCTTTAAATGAAAAGTTTTATTACATAAAGTAATTTTCTGGCACTCTACAGCTCCCAAATGACACACAATACAAAACCCCGCCTTTTCCCAGTGTTTAAAGGGTATTAACGTTTAATATGCTTTATATTCGTTTTGATCTTTCTTTCTCCTCCTTATCTTCTTCTTTTTTCCTTAAAAAAAAAAAAGAGTTATGTAACATTTTGACCTTTTCAAGTGAAGATTTAGATTAAGGGTAGTCAGCTTTTCTACACCCACCGTCCACTTCGGTATCTGTGTTAAAGTGTAGAATTTTAGAACATCCCATTAAGTAGTAGGATTTATTATTTTACATATTAATTTGTTACACATAATAAAATATAAAAGCAAAAGAATATCGTGGAGATTTATGTAAAAGTTTTTAATAATGTCATGAAAAAAAAATAATAATAATTAATTAAAAAAATAAATTAATAAAAATAAAAAAATCTGTTTTAATATTTTAAAAAAGTCAATTAAAGAAAATGAAAGTACTGCAGTATCAGAACAAACTCCCATTGTCACTGTGAAACGGCCGTGGGAACCAGGTTGAGTGCCGCCGTTTCAGACAATTATACGGCAGCTTGAGTTAAAATAATTTTGAATTTTCAAACAAATTTAAAACCATTCATCTTTTTTTTTTTTTTTTTTTTTTTTTTTTTTTTTTTAATCTTTTGATAGATATTTTAATATCTATTCAAGCTATTTAATTTTCTTCGTATGAAGTGAAGTATATGATGTTTAATCAATAGAAACCAATAAAAATCTTTTAATTCATAAACTAACTGAGAAAGTTCTGTGAATTTGTCATTTTTCTTATTTTATAACTAACATTTCTGAAATTTTTTTCCGGTGTGAAACTTAATAAATAATTTGTACTGGGTGGTAGATCGTGATTTACACATTCTAAATGTATAGACGGACCCCTAATACATTTTCACGTGTAATTCTATTTAAAATTGATTTAAGGTATATAAATAGGTATGTTTTTCGAACCGCCTTGATCTCAGAAATCAGAATATGAAGTCAAAAATAGGGGTTTCCATTGAAGAAAATGAAGTTAATGCCAGTTTTAATATGTAGACGACCCCTTAGGCAAAATTTAACTATACCGTTATAAACTAGACGTTATTACAAATCGATCGGTACCAGTCAAATGTTTCTACGATAATTTACGGCGAAATTAGGTGGGGGGTGGCGTTTTTTTTTTGGGTGACTGTACATACAAACGTACTGGCAATTAACCAAAAAGTACTTTTTCAGAGTCAGGAGACATTTAAAAATGTAAATCAGGTGAAAATTCGATATCGAATTTTTGGACCGAATACAATACTTTCGTAAATGCCTACGGTGAGGTAGTCAGGTAATGGAAGTAATAAATAAATAAATAAATAAACAAAAATAATATAATATAAATATAATCTGTATTTTTAAACTAAACAATTTGGGTTCAGTTTAAATATGCAGAAATCCGATAAATTCAACTAGCAATGAGTTCTTTTACCGGAAATTCGTATTCGACTTTTATTTAATTTGGTCGTAAAATTGATAAATTTCATGTAATAATCTTCAAAAAAAAAAAAGAAGAAGAAGAAGAAAAGATAAAGAAACATTTTGTGACTGTTTTAGAATGCTTAGATACTTTTAAAACTTTGTAAATTTAATAATAATAATAATAATAATAATAATATGGTAGTTTAATACGAACTTAGTTTTGTGTGGTGGCCAGGCATCGATAAAGACATTGAGTCATTGGCAATTAATTGTTCCATTTCCATAAAATTAAAACATAATCCTCCCAAAATTGACAACCACCACTGGGAATGGCCCACACTACCATGGCAAAAAATACGTGTAGATTGTTTGGCACATTTATGGTAAAAATGTTTTTAATCGTGGCAGATTCCAACAGCAAATGGGCGGAAGTGTTCATCATTCCTAGTACAACTACTGAGAATACCGTAAACTGCCTTTCTTCTCTTTTTGCCAGATATATAGCTATTCACTCAATTTTCAATAAGGAACGTTCGATAGTGAAATAAAATAATGTATATTAGTTTCAAGAAATTCTGTGAATATTACGGGAGTTGGAGCGTGGACAGACAGACAAACTGAAAGACGGATGGATAGACAGACAAACTTAAGTCACTAACACTTTTCAACCTTTTTGGAAAGTGTTAAATAACCGGAGTGATTAAAACTTTTCAACCATGTTAGAAAGTGTTAAAAGAAAAAAAAAACGGCGAAAATTCACACGGTTTTGCTAGTATTTTAATATTCTTCCTCTCTTAACTGTTTTAATTTGCAGGTGACCCCCTAAGAAATTCAACTATTATTTTTTTTAACAATACAGAATAATATAAATTTGCAACAAGTTCTTAAAATTGTTGATTTCACGTGTTGGAGCCAATTTGGTTGCTATTTTGATATAAAAGATCTTTTATTAATTTTTATCATCTCATAGTTAATCCCCTAAATTGAGCACTTTGGCGTCGAAAAATAGATGCCAAAATTGAAAATAAAGTGGTATAAGCCGTCATTTTCAAAGTCCAACAAAGCTGCGAGTTTTACTTATAAATTGACACTTTTTTTTTTTTTTTTTTTTTTTTTTTTACAGAGAGATAGAGAGGATAATATTTTTCGAAACATAAGTTTTATAATAAGAGTGACCGTATAAGAATTAAATTTCGTATTTTATTATGTATAAAGCTCCTTGTACAAAAAATACCATATTTGAAATCTAATCTTAATTTGCACCAATTTTGTAATAGGTTATTAAGTATGGTTATTAAGTAGGTTATTAACCCGTTAGTAGTCGCTATAGAGAGCGCCACCTATTACACATTGCGCGCTTTTTATTTAACTCTCACCAATAATTTTAAGAAGTGATGTAATCAACGTTCCTTCGATTTTATTCGCGTTTTATGTATATCAAATGCCACTTCTAAAACTTTTTGGGGGATATTGAATAAAAAAGTCTGGCAGCACTGAAGAATAGGCGGCAAATCGACCAACTAAAAAGCGACTACTAACGGGTTAAGTATTATAGGTTTGTAAGTATATTTATATCTTTATTAGTTTACGAGATAATTGCTGTATCATCTATTTTGAATCACCCGGGATATATATTTCTTCAATATGCTAAAATTTGTAAAAAAAAAAAAAAAAGAAAAAGTTGATCATGAGCACTGTTTGATAATTGTATGTGTTAATTCTTTCTTTTATTTATTTATTTATTTATTTTTTACTTTAACTTACCCAAAACGTAGATATAGTACGTTTTTGAGTGAAATTTTCGAAATTGTGTTTTTGTTACATTTACATATTTTGAGGTGCCCTGAATCTATGTTTTGAAAATCATGATAATTATGTTTTTAGTGGTTGATCTGTGTATGTCTGCTATCAGCATATCTGAAGAACAAATAAGAGCAGAAAGTCCAAACTTGATATTCTAAATGTGTATGATATAGGGATGCTACACTAAACTTTTCGTTGAGATCAAGCAAATGGTTCGTGTGAGGGGCACCCAAGAGAATTCAAATACATTACGACTATGGGGGAAATTGCAGGTAAGTAGAATTTAATACCTATACACTGCACGAAACCAAATGAAGCGAATATATGTTTTTCATATATTACGTAAAAACATGTTTCATGTAGAATATGGTGTGGAAATCATTTTGTTGTTTACAGGGTTACACAAAAGAACAAGATTATAATGTGACAATATTTCAGAATTGATGGAAGCGTACTTTAGATTGTGCCGTGTGTTATTAATATAGTATTATATTTATGTGCTCTATGTGATGTGTACGTAATTTTCAGAAGATATACAGGGCTCCCAGTATTTAAGCCATAACATTCTCTTTTATTTGTTAATAGAAATGCTTTATTATTATATTTTACCATGTCAAAGAAAGCTGCTCAGGAATTGAAATTAATTCATTATAGCCATATGTAAATAATGTTTTTTTTTTTTTTTTTTTTTTTTTTTTTTACACGTTTTGTGATTCCTGTCAAGTTTTTAACGTTTGATCTTTGTCTGTGTCTGTTAGAGTAAATCAAAAACAAATAATTTCAGGTGAATCAAACGCTGTAATATGCTGAATTTAATACGTTTGTTACTAAAAAGGTTTGTTCAAGATTGATATGTTTCAAGGAATGATTTGTGTTAAAGTTGTCTGAATAAATTCAAACGAAATTTAATCTCCAATCTGCACTAATTGTATTAAATTTCAGGATAAGAGAAAGTCGTGTGACACACCAGACACACCAGATTATTTTTAATTAAAAAAAATCATTTCTCAAAATATTTACATGAATGATTCATATAGCTGCTACTTATTTATTTATTTATTTAATTCATCAAAATTCATATGCAGATGTAGCATGACAAAATTCGGTCATAAATGAACCCCGGGTTTTTATTATGTTTTAAAGTAATTTTCTGTTTTATAAAATGTGTGAAATATCTGGTCATCTTAATAAGAAAGCCCCACAGAATTGGCGTTTAAATGTAATAAGTACAAAACTTTGAATAAATGACATTAATAAATTTCATTAAGAAATGGCATTGATGTAATAAATTTGAATTATTGCATTTTATTGTGTTTATTCAAAGCTTTGTACTTATCAGGTCATCATGTTTAAGATTAAATATATAAGTTATCAATTTAAAAAGACCCGATTTTTTTTTTTTTTTTTTTTTTTTTTTTTTTTGCATTATCATTATGTAGAAATGTAAGAGAAAAACGTTCAATATCACTTCTCATTAGATATGTCTATATTTAATATGACAGTTCAATATGTAAGTTTAACTTTCTGATTAAAAAGCAAAAATCATTTTTAACATAAATTCTATAAAACATTATTTATTTTTTATCCAATTATGCTCATATGATTTGAGTAAATCATCTGCAGTTTTCGTCATTTTAAATGTACTTAATTTAAGCGTTAATAACTAATTATTTTTTAGTAATAATATTTTAATTTTAGGTAGTAGTAAAATTTATTTTACGTTTTCATTTTTATTATTATTGTATTTTGTAAAATTTAGGAAAAGTGATGTCATGTTAAAGAGGCAATACAGATGTCTTGTGGAAAATGAATAAAGTAAAATACTTGTGAATTTAGCGTCATGTTTGATTTCAGATTAAATCTGTGAAAATTGATATCTTTCTTAACAGACAAAACTATTAACGTCTAAAACATGAATATTTTGAGAAATTGGCGTACTAATACTAATAATGATGGTAATAAAACACACATTTGCTTGTATAAACTAATTTTCAAATGAGGCATTGAACTCAAACATCAGCGATAATAAAAAAATAATTTTTACGAATTAAATTGTTAGTTTAGGTTTTAAAGTATTAAATGAGCCTGGTGTATACAGTACAAGAGGTTTAGAAGGTCACAGCAAAGTAAATTTGTATGATTGGATTCTTTATGGTGCACGAACAATCTGTTTGTGTCTGCCAAGGGATAGGACGACGCATGCATAAATAAATAGGAGTTTGGTATAGTAATTAGGATAATTAAAGGCACACAAACAAACTGGTAATGATTTTTATTATCAATATTCTTTAAAGAAGCACATCGAATTAAGGATATTCCAGGCATCACAGAGTGAGCGTTTGGTACGGTCATGAGTCGCGAACCAATTCGTCGCTGCAGGCGATTACTGTATAATACTATAATTAAGCTTTTTTTTTTTTTTTTTTTTTTAAATAGAATCACTTTATAAAAACCATTTATACAGTTAAAAATATATATATATTTTAAGAAAGAACTTTCATTTAAATTATTGATTTAGTGACAAAGGCTTTTAGGGAATTATCTAGAGAATAAAATTCAGCGCCTGGAGGTTTTATTGAAAACATATTTCCATTTCTGTCTTTTTAAACAAGATTTCCTGTAGTATGTTTTTTTTTTTTCTCATACTAGTAATTCAATCTTTATTCTGATGAAAATTGCTTCTAGCAATTTTGCTTTCGAAATATATATTGCAACAGATAAAATCTGTACAAAAAATAAATAAATAAAAATTAACGCAAAGAAATTACATAAATAAAAATGTGCAGTTTTTAGAAAAACTGTTAGATTTTATAGAAAACTATTTTTTCCCCTTTAAAAAAAATATATATCTGTAAATATATAAATAAACACAATTTAAAAAACAAGAAAAAAGTCCTTTTAGCAACTCACATTTCTGTCAAACATAACTTTAAAAGCTCTGTGCAACTGCACTTATGTAACACACGTAAACAAACAGAGTGATTCAAATGATAGTTTTATTTCCCTACAGGCATTTTAAAAAGTGACAAAAAAAAAAAAAAGCACATTTTTATTAAAAAAAGTAATTTTAATCAAATTAATAACCTCATACAAAAATAGGATTTTTTTCTATTCGCGATATTTTGTAATCTCATTGTTATAAAAATTTCTTTAAAAATTAAATATTGAATAAAAAAAAAAAAAAAAAGAAGAAGAAGAAAGAAAAGAAAGAAACTCCGATAATATAAATAATATGAACTCCATATTTGGTTGTAACTAAGTTCTTTAGTCATATACCAACTAATTGATTTCTTACCCTATTGTGTGTAAACTCGAAGTATATTGAGCTATTCAAACCATATATTTCCCAATTAAGTCTGCACTTGACAGCAACAAAAACTCTATAAATATAAAAATATGTTGGGTGCATGATGAATGATCACCAAAAAGATACAATAAGGAGAGAGACGCGAATATGCAGCCTCAGCTTGTATGGCTAAAATATGCACTTAGTTTACATTCCCTCCCCCTTTTTTTTTCTTCTACACTGCAAATTTAATGACAAACATTACAATATACATTAAAATACAGAAATTATACGTTTGGTGCATTAGAAATATTTACATATATTCAATTAATTTGAAAAAATATAGATTTAAAATACGAAATTCTCATTCAAAGCATTCATTTTTAATTCACTATTTTGTTATCTTACATTGGTAAATCAGAATAAAAATTAATCACTTCATCTAACAATATCCTTTAGCGTTTTAACGTTGACTAAGCGAACATTAGCATAATATCTAAACGTATACTACAAAACATTTACAAACCGATAACAGATAATGCCATGCCTACTAAGACATTATTCTTTTTAAAGAATCACTTAGACTTCTGATATAAATTACTTAGGCAAGAATTTCGCCACGGCCTAAAATATTTTTAACCATTTTCTGAATTATTAGCCATCTAAAAAGTATTCTGCATTTTTTTATCCAGTTAGAAAAAATTAAGGCATACAATACTTATATATATATAAATTTTTAGATGTCCCAACCTGAAAATCGTCGAAATGTCTTGAATATAAGCATCTGTTTTTAATGTGAACAACATTCGATAGAAAAAAGGAGAGACGGAACACGAAATTAGAGTATTTTGTATCTGGTTTTTCATCGTCAAGTATTTCTCGTGTACAAACAGGGTTACGTAATTAGTTATCCTTAAGTGCATTTATAGGTTTTTATATTAGCAACGATTTAAAAAAGACAAGGCTCGAGATAGTTTGACTTGTAATCGACTACCACATTTAACTGTTTGAGCCCGAAACAGCGCGATCGCGCTGTTGAGATTTTATGTCAAGAAAAAACAGTACATTTCGAACATTGTGGACAACTGACGGTGCGTTACCGTTTGTTGAAGTCGCGCGCTCAGATTTACTGAAGCAAGTACATCACACAGCTCCTTTTAATGTAAATAGTACATTTTACAATAGGCTTTTATTGCTCCGATTGGGATTCATCGATGTAAAATATACAAAGCGCTATAGCGCCGCTTGGTATTTCTCGACATAAAATAAAACAAGCGCTATTCCGCTGCTTGGGTCTTTTCGTACTCATTTAGAGAAAGCGCGGTTGCGCTGTTTGGGAATCTTAGACAGTGTTTTTTCAATACTCTCTGGGACTCAAACGGTTAATAAATATCTTGAAAACTCGTGTTTAGGAGACCTATCTAAAATTACCATGAGAAATTATACTTTAAATTTGAACCTAAAAGTTGGTCCAATAATAATAATAACTAGTATCGCCCAGTGGTCGAAACTCGACCATTTTTTTTGCAAAGCGAGGCAAAGCAAAGTTATTGCCTTCTCCTAAAGGGAATGCAATTGCAACACAGCTGCGGCAATTGTTTGCCAATATTCACTCTAACTGAATCAGCAGAGTTTTACTTAATATAACTATTTCTTTCTGTAGATGTTAGCCTTTCCTGAAATGAGAGAAAATCGCAACGTGAAAATGCCCCTTGTTGTGTGATACAGCCCAGAAGCTAATAGGTACCATGTCAGACCAAGGTCCAACCAAGTATCAAATTCTGTTAAATTAATTCGATTGGTTCATAAAGTACAGCGTTTGAACAAAACAAAAAAAAAAAGATATTTTTCAAAAATGGTCGAATTGAGTTCGGGAAATTTCAAAACGTGTAACTTTATCGAAAACCGAAAATCTAAAACATTTCTCAATCTTATATTTTCTACTTATATATGCAGAGAAAAGAACAATAAATCCACTTTTAAAAAAATAAAAATAAGTAGTCAATTTCACTAATTTCACTTAATTAAAATGCAAGGAAATCTCAAAACGTGTAAATTCATCGAAAACTGGAAATCAAAAGTTTTTATGTATCTTCTACTTGCTTCTTCTACCCACAAAAGCTACCAATAAAGACACTTAAAAAAAAAATAAGTAGCCAATTTCAGTTAATTCAAACGTAAAGAAAGCTCAAAACATGTAAATTCAGCAGAAAACGGAAATCGGAATTTTTTCCGTATCGTCTACTTATACATGCAGCAGTTAGTAACAAATCCATTTTCCTTTTATTTAGTATATTAGTTGAATATTTATTGTTTAAATATCACCCTTTGAAATGAAATGTTTATGTTTACATTCGAAACTGGAAGTTAGCCATTTTTTTTTTCTGGAGTTTTGTGATTTTAAATTAAAATTTTATCAATTTTACAGAAAAAATAACTCAATCAAACACATGTAGAAAGTAACTTATATATAACTATACCCAAATATCGGAATTAAAATCGGCAGATAATTTCTGTTATTTTTTAATATTTTTTTACAAAAAATTCAATGGACAATTAACATAGAAAATCTTTTACATGGCTCCATGGACAAACAGTGACGTCATCACTTCGCTTGCGTATAGTGATGCTACATTATACAAATTACTGTGTCTATGGTTTTATTTGAGCTTTATGAAATTGCCAGATTTAACAACTTTCTACTTTTAGGTATTTTTTATTGTGAAGGAATACGTGTATAAAAGGGAAAAATGGGGGAAAATGCATAAAAAATAAATGTATTTTTAAATACCTTCTTGACATCGTAAGAAAATAATATTTGTATTCGCACCTTCCGGCTAACCATACCTTTCGAATGATACCATTTTCAACACTCTACTCCCATAATTAATATGTTAAAAAGGGACAACAAATTTTATGCTTGCCTATTAATATATAGATAATAATAATAATAAAAGTATTTTTACATGAGTGCCTAAAATCTCTTTACCACTGCAAAAAAATCTACAAAAGTTCAAAAAGTGAGGTACGGTTTCGGAATGCACCAATATTGTTGTTACACATATTATTTCATAAACATTTTGTAAAATAGCTTTCGTTTGATTTTTAAATGTAATTTAAATTGTCCGGTCCATACAGATACAATTCCAAATGAGAAAAATGTGAGGGGGGATTTCACTCTTAAAGAAGCGTGGTCACCTATTAATTTTTTAACTATAATTGTTCTATGTTTGAAACACTGTATACAGATTGTGTACAACTTTGCTGACCCAATTTCCGCTATTAATCGGTAAAAAATATTGTGGAAGAGTCTTTTCCTTTTTAGCATAAAGCTGCTGGATATAAAAACAAACCACAAGTTATTCATTGCATATTTTATTCTATTGAAAACTTGTATTTTTGAACTGAATAAATAAAATGAATAAGATTTTTCCCCTTAAATTGAAAGAAATAAGTAAAATATTTTATTAATTAAAAAAAATAATAAATAAACTATGAAAATATGCTATAATATTCATGTATTAATATACTGTTATTAGAAATTATTTTGCAACTGTTTTATTGTTTTTTAAATATCTATGTAAAATCTATATGTTGATGTATTTATGTGATATATCAAAGGATATTTGTGAGGAAATTATAAGTTTCATATGCTATCGAGATTTATGCATTGATGTATTGTTATACATTTAATAAACGTCTCTGTATCTGAGTAACAGCATTCTTTAAAATATAATGGAGCAATTTCTGTAATTATATTTAATCTTTAAGAATATGTTTCTTTAATATACTGATGTTATTCTACGGAAAATATACCTTTTATGTGTTTGATTGATAAAGCAAATTAATTTAAATTTAAAACATATATATTTTTTAATTAAATTGAATTATTTTAATTTTACTTAATGTGACCATATTGAAAAATTTTATATCTTAATGAAATAATGCTAAAATTCCACTATAAAAAGGTTACTGAAACAATTCGAGTTTTCAGAATATATTTAAGCATATTTGTTTGCAAATGTTATCAAAAGGAATAGATTTAATTAGTTTTGTTAATTTGATTTATTTAATTTTTATTTGTTTAATATATTTAAATTAAACAAACATGTGTACAATTTGTCTAATGCGATTAGATTATTTTATTTCACAAAAGAAATATATCAAAGGAGATTTATTTTTGTAAAAATCGCTTATATACAGTACTGGCCAGAATGGATGACTCACTTTTTTTTTTTCATTCATAGCGTCAGCTGGCGCCAGTTTGTCGCTTTGGCCACCTGCCAAGAAGTCAGGTGTTCTTGTTGGGCATTTTGTTAATTCATTAGTTACGTTCGTCGTGTGTGGATAATAAAAATGCCTCGTAAAATATATTAATGCGAAATGCACGCGCAAATAAAAAGTCTGAGTAAAGAAGGTTATAGTACTCGGAAATATCCAACCAGATTGAAATTCGCGTATGAGACAGTTTCCAGGTCTATTCGTAATTTCAAAACCATTGGAAATTACGGCTATTCAAAACCAAAAGATTGTCACAAGAGGACAAACAAGCGCATGAATGAGTCCATAATTTTGTCAGCGAAGAGGACACCCAGAAAATCAGCAAAATCAATCCAAACTGGTTTACCAAAAGATTTTAATCTCCCTAGCCAAAGGACAATCCGCAGGATGCTATTTAATACAAATTTAAAGTCCTATAAGTCTGCCAAGAAGCCTAAATTGTCTCCCATGCCCCGTGGCAGAAACACGGCGACACGGCGACAATGTCGCAGAAACAGAAATGCTCTTGCAGAAAGATTTTACTTAAGTCAAATAAATTTTGACATTGTGTTAAAAAAAAAAAAAAAAAAAAAAAAAAAAAGAAGAAAGAAAGAGAGAGAGAGAAAGAGAGAAAGAAAGAAACTCAAAGAATGGTTTATAAACTGTTCTGCAGAACAACTTTCCGTTTCTGCAGATACAATCGCCTCAATCCTGAATAAGTAGAGGAGATAAAGCGTATGTAACTCACTTGGGCTAGCTTTGATAAGGCATGCATTAGCGATTCGTGATGCGATGATATGATTCGGTGTATCGACACTTTTCACTGGTAACCTCTTCACATCGGAACTTCATTTTCGTGTCTCGAAACTTTGTTTTCGCGCCGCGCCTGCCGCTCGTGTCGTGTGTATTTATTGTATTGCAAAAAGATGTTTTATCGAAAAAAAAAAAAAAAATGTGGCTTTGCGTCCATTTTCCGAATTTCATATTTCATGCATTTTCAGATTCATGCATAACAAAATACCTGCATCCAGTGATTTTTTTTTTTTTTTTTTTTTTTTTTTGTAATAATCGCGTAATTGCTGCTGTACCGATTTTCATACATTTTCTGATTTACGCACGACAAATTAGTTTTATCTAGTGATTTTTTTTTCTTTAATGTATGCGAATCGTGCATACGTGCGTAGTAGTAAATACACGTAATTTTTTTAAAAGTTGCATTAATTTTAATGTTTGGTTCAAACTATGCAATACATTTCACAAACATATACAGAAGTAAGACTATGGGGAAATTTGTAAAGTCTGTAGTTATACGCAAAATAAAATGTGAAGCTGAATGCTTACCTTGCTTCAATAAATAGAAAATTAAGAAATTAATCTTAAAAATACTTTGTTTTTTGGCATTTTATATGTAGTAAAAGATTTTAGCAAATATTAATGGGTATCTTAAGTTATAAAACTGGTAACTTTCCTAATTTTTTTCTTTACTAATCATTAATTATTTTAATTATGATTAAAATTCTTAGCTTTAAATTTTGTTGTTTAAGCATATGAAGTCGTTAAAAAAAATTATTTATTTATTTTACAAAAATACTCTTATCATTAGTTTCTACAGCTTGTTCATTACCATTTTTTAAACATTTGAATTAAAAAAAAATAATTTTTAATAATTTTTTTATTGTTTAATTTTTAATTAAAGTATTGCAAATTAAATAGTTATTTTGAATAAAAATCAAACCAAAGGTTTTGTTGAATATCTTTTTTTTTTTTTTTTTTTTTTTTTTTTTTTTTGGTAAGAAAAAGGAGTTTTATCCAATAGTAGTTGTTTTGAATAAATACTAATTAAACAACCAAAGCTTTTATTTATTTATTTTTATTTACTTATTCGTATAGGTATCAATATCAAATATTATTTTTAATTGATTTCTATTTATTTCATTAATGTGTAATTATTATTTTCAATTATAGATTTTATCCATGAAATTTGTTACATTTCCCATTTCAACATTTCCTTAAAAATTAAATATTTCACTTGCCTCAACTTTTATGAAAATATTTTGACTATGCTTTGTCTATAATTGTGTTACTTAGAATTTGTATTCTGTTTTACTTTATGAATTTAAATGATGGTATAAATATACATCCTCAATTCTTTAATGTTAAATCATATTTTTTAGATTTCAAATACACATATTTATGCTTTTTGTATAGGATAATATAAAAAATTAATCTTGTGTATTAGAATGTTATCTTGCATCTTTCTAATAATCTCAAAAACTATAAATGTTGTAAATTATTTATATTTCATTATGATATTCAGTATTCTATATTAATTTTTACTTTAAATTTTGAGTTCTGTATTAGATTTTATGTTGTTTGGTTTGCACCTTATGAAATAAGTGCATTTGCGTATTTAAATATATATATTTAATATAAAAAAAAGTAACGAAATTTTAAAAGTATTTGTAACATTTGTTTAATTTAGACATTTCATGATTTAAATGCCTTAAACAATTTGTAGATTATTTTTTATGTGTTACTGCATTTTACGGTTTAAGTTCATTGAATATTTTATAAACATTTTTGTATATTAATGAGAACAAAAAAATCTGAAGCAATTAAAATCAATAGATTTATTTTCATTTTTCTTTCTTTCTTTTTTTTTAAGAGTGTTTTCTTGCAATAAAGCAGATATATGCATTTGTGCCTAGTTAAAATATAAATACATTGGTTATACTGAATATTATTCACTATTTAAAAATAATGTATTTTGAATTCGTAAATATTAACTTCACAAACTATTCCTGCAGAAAGATTTTGGTGTTGATGAAGCTTGTCGCAGAAAGCATAATAAATTTCTGCCACAGGGCTCCCATGATTATTGCTGATCGACTGACATTTTATTAAAAGTATCAGGGTTGGACTGCGGAGCAGTAGAAACATGTGATATTTTCAGGCGAGGCTCAAGTATCGCAGTTTTATGCATTTTGTAGAAACATACGACGGCCTCCAAATAAAAACGCTACGTCAATGCTACGCTATTCCCACCGTAAAACATGCTGCAAAAATGATGGTCTGGGGAACCATTTGTGCCAAAGGAAGATGTGGATTGTGGTTGCTGCCTGAAAGTGCATCAATTAATTGAATTGTTTATCTCCCCGTACTAAAACAGAAGGTACATGTGTTTATGAATATTAACTAGTGCATCTACTTTCAACATGATGGATCACCATGATGGATTATCAGCAGACTGAAACTTTTAAGACATGGATTGCAAATTGGGGTTTCAGATCCTTGGGCCGTGGCCCGGAAATTCCCCGGATCTAAACCCAAGCGAGAATCGTTGGTTAATTTTGAAACGCAAAATTGTTTATTAAATTATTAAACTATTTTCCATTATAAATGCAGACGATTTTTATCTGACAGAATTATATAATTAAATGCCGGAAGAAAGTCATTTCTTTTTGCAATTATCAGAAGAAATGCGATTTTTTTTTCTAAGTTTTTTTTTTTTTTTTTTTCGTTAAAAGTAAAAAAAAATATATCGATAACTTTCTTTTAAATTATCACAGATCTATAGTTCAACCATTCGTTTTAAAGGTATTGACGAGTTCTTTCGAAAGATACCCATATTGAAAACTTACTTTCCCCAGGGGGAAGAAGTGATGCACAATTTTTTTTCCCTAGTTGACTACTACTATTATCAATAATTCATATTAATTTTACAATCAAACGATTGAAATAACTCTCATTATGTACATTTATACGAAATTTTGTCCTACACTGCCATGTTACATTTTTTTAAAAAATGCGATCACAGCGCCACCTGTTGATCTAATGATTACCAAACCATCTAATCAGCACCAGTTTATGTCACGGTTCAAGTAAATACCAAGTTTGGTTAAATTTCATTCATTGGTTCGTGAGATACAGCGTCCGCAAAAATTTTTATACACACACACAGACGCACAGATATTTTCTAAAAACAGTCAAATCGTGTTCAGGACATCCCAGAACGTGTAAATCCATCGAAAACATGAGTTCGAAAATCATCTTACTACTCTGAAGATTGCGTAATCACGTAATCATTTTGAGAATTCTGTCAGATTTTTCTTTATTTAATTAAGATTAGCCTGTGAATCATCCCGATAGAGCGCTCTGATTGTGTGGTGGATTTTACCGGAAGCTTCTTGGGCTAACCCAATCATTAGTGCATACACCAAAGCTGATTCAACATCTTTGACAGTGGCGAGTCTAAAGGTTTTTTGAATCGGGGGGATCTCGAACTCTATGAAATTTTAGAGGACCAAATCATTACGCATTAAGAATGCTAAATGTGGCAGTCTATAAAATTTTACGGGATTTTAACTGAAGACGACTATATTCTTTCGAGTATTTTCTCCAAAGCGCAGAGACTCGAAATCATACCGCCGTTCCTTCAAAAGAGTTTATAGTATGTCATCTGCGTCGCCTTGTTTTGATGCTACTAAATTCACATTCTTGGTAGTAGGGTTCTATCCATTAGCCTCAGCGACGATGACAAATTTGTTTTATATACTTATCAAGATTATCTGCCATCATAAGTAGAAAGCTATATTGATTCCGGATTCCTTATTCTTTCATCTTTTCTTTCAGATTCATGAGGCATCGATGCTAATTTTTCTTCTATCTTTTACTAAAATTCTCCCTCTATTTTCTTAAATTTACTTTCTATGTCGGAAATTCTTCCGTTCAGCTCTTGATCGATATTTTCTTTAACTTTCTCTTCAAAGTTCTCTTTTATCTTCATTACTTTAGCTTCTATTCCCTTCCTTCTGTTTTCTGAAAATGATAATTTATTCTGTATTACTTCTTTCCCTGTTATCAAGTCTTTCTTTACTCATGATTTTTTTTTTTTTTCTTTATTAGATTCAACTTTTTCTTGAATTGATTTATTTTTTCACTTAAACTGTCTTTTATCTCATTTTGCCCAGTTTACATTAAAGCCTGTACCCCTTTCATTTCTTTTATTTCTTCGGTAAACCTTGTTTTACCTTTTCTTGTGCGGTTTTCATGTCATTTACCTGAGCGGCCAAACCTTCCTGGTGTCTTTTCATTTCTTGTTCCGTATCTCTAATTATGACCATTCAGTAGACATCCTCACTCGTGATATTAGAAGATATTCTTACTCGGGTTCGTGAATTATCCGTAAATTAATGGCAGATCTTTCAAATGCTTGAAAGTTTACTTAAAGAAGATAATTAATATCAACTGTTAATATCAACTTCAGTTTCACCAAAAAATACGGCTTAAATTACAGCTTAAATCATAAAAGTCACAGTATAAACTGTACCATAAGCATTATACACAGCATATAAGCTGTAATCAAGCAGAGATGTTAATACTGCAGCAGAGCTGGGAATAATGCAACCATGTTAATACTGCAACCACACTACATGCCATGAAACCGACTACTACGGCCGGGATTCAATCGCTTTATATAGCCTCGTACATTTCTTCAATTTCCCAGTAACTCACGAAATATTAGATTTAGAGCGGATGCAATCGATATATCGATAATTAGAATTTTCTAGCTAATGTCGTCAAAAAAATTTTCAAGGGGCGACAAAGTCTCCGAATTTTTTGACGCGGGCATTATCAGCTCTGGGATGTAACGAGTTTTTAAAGGAAAATTGGCTATTTTAATGTCAAATAAACACAGAACAGAAAAAAAATTAAGATTTTATAACCTGGCTAAGTTCCTTTAGATAAAATTACAAAAAAAAAAAAAAAAAAAAAAAAATAGTTTAAATTTTTATTGCGTAGCCCTAAAAAGGATTATATATATATATTCTTGCAAGGATATGCTATAAAAAAATAAATAAAAGTTTCAACAATAGGGAAATTGTTGAAACAAAAATATAAATAATTAAAGAAAAATATAAATATTTCACGTTGCAAGAGATGAAAAATTTTATATATTCAAAATACGAGATCCGGACATAATATCGCGAGACAAAATATCGCATAAAAGAAATAGTACGATCTATTTGACAATTTGTGTTTGTGTCACGTGGGGTCTCTGATGAAGGCCATAGGGCCTTAGAAATCTAAATTAAATAATTAAAATAAATAAATAAATAAATACATTATAAAATGGAATTTTATTATTTTATGTACATTTAATTTTAAGTTGTTTTATCATTTGCTTTTCACCATTCAAAATACATTTTAAAAATATTGTACATCATTGCTGACATCAAAGCTGAGCACTGTTCAGAAACCTTAATTAAAAATTTTAAAATAGGTAAGTACGATTGAATTCTTTATGACTAATCTTGACAAAAGTTAATTAACATAATCTTTAAACTCTTTTAAGCAAAATTGATAACATTTTTTGAGGTGGATTTATCCATGTGAGTGCTCTTACTATGGTATGTGTTGTCATGAAATTTTATACAACACCATCAATAATTACCAACTCCCTTTCGCATTCCATTCATTTATGTAGTCGATATTTTGTCCACGCGAGATTTTGCCCCGCGAGATTTTGTCCCCGACACTCAAAATACTTTAAAAAACATTCGAGAACAATATTCTTTTTGTATAAGTATTTGAAAGCTTTTAGCATGTTTTATGAATTTTCTTTACTATTCTTTGACTTTTGGTTAGAGCGTGTCGTGGGTTCGATTCTCCAAGGCCCGTTGTGTTAATTTTTGCAGATAATTAATAGAAAAGTTTTCAGTTGATAAAAGAAAATCTTTCAAAGTCTACACAATATCCTTTGGTTCATTTTTTAGAAGTTTTTGTTTATAACTAAAAAGCAGAAAAAAAAAAAAAAAACATTTTTAACAGTAGAAGCTTTTTATAGTACAGCGCTGAAAAGCATAAAAAAAAAAAAAAAAAATATTCTTGCAAAGATATGCTATAAATAAAAAAACTATTCTTGCAAAGATATGCTATAAATAAATAAAAATTTCAACGCTAGGAAAATTTTATAGAAATTATAGATATTTCACTTTGGCCAGAGAGGACAATTTTTAAATATTCAAAATATTTTAAAAAGCTTTCGAGACCTTTGAAATTTATGCTTACCAATTACTTGTGTAGAAACTAATGACTAAGGATATTGGTCTCGATATCTTTTTAAAATATTTTTATTATTCAAAAATTTGCATCTCTGGCAAAAGTGAAATATCTCTATTTTTCTATAAAATTTTCTTAGTGTTGAAACTTTCATTTATTTATAGCATGTCATTGAAAGAATAAATTTTTATTTTATGCTTTTCAGCGCTCTACAATAAAAAGCTTCTACTGTTAAAATGCTTTTTTGACTATTTTTTTTTTTTTTTTTTTTTTTTTTTAACATGTTCATAAAGAAAATGATACTGTAGGCGTCTCGCGGATTTGTTCATTTTTATAATATTGTTATTAAAAATATGTAATAATTAATTCGAAATATAGTTAAAAACATACTTTTATTACAAATATTTGAAAGACAAAAAATAAAAAGCAATAGAATCACGCATCTGAAAATAATGCAAAATATATAAATATAGCGAATAGTACACTGGGCAGATTATAATGTTAATCAACCCAGCCAATTTTTTAAATATTTTATTTAAATAAATATATATATATAAGTATAAATAAATTCTTCTCCAGAAATATTTTCATTTCCATGCAAATTTATTTATTTCAAAAATAGAATTAAAAATATCAATATATTGATTTGGATTTCTAACTTTTTCTTTTATTATTAACTCAAGAATAAATAAAATATCTCAAAAATGTTACAATGAGTACAATTAAGAATTTTTTTTTTTTATGTGCCAATATTTCGATAATTTAATTTAAATTAGATGTTCTGCATCTTGTTTTTCACTTACGTTTTAAAAACATTTATTAATAACTTTAATTAATAAGCACTGTTTTTTTTTTCTTTTTTCTTTAAAACTTGAGTAAAATATTTAACCTGTTTTTCTTCTCGTCACATCCAGCGTAATTCGTTTTTCTAACGTGATTGTAATAAAATGTTACGCGTGTAGCTATCAATAATCGGAAAATTGATTTCATGTGACGTAACGTGTTTCGTTTAATGATGAATAAAGTAAAGAACTTAAGAAAAAAGAAATCATAACATATACCAAAACAAATTTTCAAGAAGATTGAGAGTGTTATTTTATTTTATTTATTATTTATTTATTATTATTATTTTTTTATATTAGTAATCAAATTTTAAATTCAGTAATATTAATCAAATAATATGGAAAAATAAATATTCTTCTGTATTTGTGGCATATGTTTGATATAAGTATTTAGAATGCTATAATTAAATAATAATCTGTAAAAAATAATGTAAGAACTTATTTTTGTCAGGGATATGTCCATGCCCTGATCTGCTGTTTATTAACATAAAACAATAAATTAATTTGTGTTTAGAAAAAAAAAATAAAAAAAATAACAACTCTATATCGTAATCGTGTTTAGTCTGTAATACATATTACTTAATATTATTCTATAATAATGTTACAAAATTGTAAATAAATGTGTTTATTTTTGTATAAATTCTTTCAAAGAGGCTTAGTAAGTTGATAAAGTGCTAATTTTGTGCATTTCTAGTCGTCTTAGCGTTGAAATAGCCTTACTTTCCCTTAAAAACGCATTAAAAAGCTCCAATAAGGCAGGTAATGGATTTGGCGCCAAATTTGGCGACTTTTTCCCACCTTGGCGATTTTTTTGGCGACCTTGGCGAGAAAATCCTTATATGGGATATACCAAATATGGAAGCTGTAAGTTGATTGGTTGACCACTTTCTAGAGTTTTCTCGAAAAATCTGGATTCCATGGAACAGTATATAAGCCTGTTTTCTTCGCCAAGGCCAGTCAGAGTCAGTTCAGTTCAGCTTTCAGCCAGCTTCGCTAGTGCTTGCATTGCTCTTGAGCCTCTTTGGAAGAGACTTGCTTTATGTGTTATTGCTATACAGTTTGTACTGTGGATTTGCTATTGGCAGCTGTTGTTTAAGCTGTGTTTACTGTTTGAATTAAAGCTGATACTTGGTTTATAGACCTGCATTTTTCTAGAATTTTCTGTGAATAAATTACTGAATTTTTGTACGTTTGGCCTTTCATTCTCAGACAACTCACGAACCCCCAAGTACGCAACATTTCTGGTGTCAGAAGTGGGATTGTCTGTGAATGGTTATAACTAGAGCTATGGACGAACATATGAAGAAACTTCTAGAAAGCTTAGCTACCCAGATGAATGAAATGAAGGAAGGACAAAGAGAGATGAAAGATAGCCTGAGTCAAGAGATGAATGAAATGAAAGCCGGACAGAAAGATTTGAAAGACGGCTTGACTGAAGAAATGAAGGAAATGAAAGACACTATGGGTGAAGTTCAGGAAGAAATTAAATCTAATCAAGATGAGATGAAGAGAGAGCTTTCAATGGTGAAAGAATCAATCGAAAGTAAATTATCGGATATGGGAAGCAGAATAGATGGAATAGAAGAGAAAGTTTTGAAAATAGAAGGAAGTTTTGAAGAGAAAGCTACGAAGATAGAAGAAAATGTTATGAAGGTTGAAGAGAAAGCTATGAAGATAGAAGAAAATGTTATGAAGGTTGAAGAGAAAGCTACCCAAG